>OY744475.1:90654722-90784722 GCA_963556175.1 Tipula confusa
TATTATATAATAATATAATAATATAATAATATAATAATATAATAATATAATAATATAATAATATAATAATATAATAATATAATAATATAATAATATAATAATATAATAATATAATAATATAATAATATAATAATATAATAATATAATAATATAATAATATAATAATATAATAATATAATAATATAATAATATAATAATATAATAATATAATAATATAATAATATAATAATATAATAATATAATAATATAATAATATAATAATATAATAATATAATAATATAATAATATAATAATATAATAATATAATAATATAATAATATAATAATATAATAATATAATAATATAATAATATAATAATATAATAATATAATAATATAATAATATAATAATATAATAATATAATAATATAATAATATAATAATATAATAATATAATAATATAATAATATAATAATATAATAATATAATAATATAATAATATAATAATATAATAATATAATAATATAATAATATAATAATATAATAATATAATAATATAATAATATAATAATATAATAATATAATAATATAATAATATAATAATATAATAATATAATAATATAATAATATAATAATATAATAATATAATAATATAATAATATAATAATATAATAATATAATAATATAATAATATAATAATATAATAATATAATAATATAATAATATAATAATATAATAATATAATAATATAATAATATAATAATATAATAATATAATAATATAATAATATAATAATATAATAATATAATATAATAATATAATAATATAATAATATAATAATATAATAATATAATAATATAATAATATAATAATATAATAATATAATAATATAATAATATAATAATATAATAATATAATAATATAATAATATAATAATATAATAATATAATAATATAATAATATAATAATATAATAATATAATAATATAATAATATAATAATATAATAATATAATAATATAATAATATAATAATATAATAATATAATAATATAATAATATAATAATATAATAATATAATAATATAATAATATAATAATATAATAATATAATAATATAATAATATAATAATATAATAATATAATAATATAATAATATAATAATATAATAATATAATAATATAATAATATAATAATATAATAATATAATATAATAATAATATAATAATATAATAATATAATAATATAATAATATAAAAATATAATAATATAATAATATAATAATATAAAATATAAAAATATAATAATATAATAATATAATAATATAATAATATAATAATATAAAAATATAATAATATAATAATATAATAATATAATAATATAATAATATAATAATATAATAATATAATAATATAATAATATAATAATATAATAATATAATAATATAATAATATAATAATATAATAATATAATAATATAATAATATAATAATATAATAATATAATAATATAATAATATAATAATATAATAATATAATAATATAATAATATAATAATATAATAATATAATAATATAATAATATAATAATATAATAATATAATAATATAATAATATAATAATATAATAATATAATAATATAATAATATAATAATATAATAATATAATAATATAATAATATAATAATATAATAATATAATAATATAATAATATAATAATATAATAATATAATAATATAATAATATAATAATATAATAATATAATAATATAATAATATAATAATATAATAATATAATAATATAATAATATAATAATATAATAATATAATAATATAATAATATAATAATATAATAATATAATAATATAATAATATAATAATATAATAATATAATAATATAATAATATAATAATATAATAATATAATAATATAATAATATAATAATTTAATAATATAATAATATAATAATATAATAATATAATAATATAATAATATAATAATATAATAATATAATAATATAATAATATAATAATATAATAATATAATAATATAATAATATAATAATATAATAATATAATAATATAATAATATAATAATATAATAATATAATAATATAATAATATAATAATATAATAATATAATAATATAATAATATAATAATATAATAATATAATAATATAATAATATAATAATATAATATAATAATAATATAATAATATAATAATATAATAATATAATAATATAATAATATAAAAATATAATAATATAATAATATAATAATATAAAAATATAAAAATATAATAATATAATAATATAATAATATAATAATATAATAATATAAAAATATAATAATATAATAATATAATAATATAATAATATAATAATATAATAATATAATAATATAATAATATAATAATATAATAATATAATAATATAATAATATAATAATATAATAATATAATAATATAATAATATAATAATATAATAATATAATAATATAATAATATAATAATATAATAATATAATAATATAATAATATAATAATATAATAATATAATAATATAATAATATAATAATATAATAATATAATAATATAATAATATAATAATATAATAATATAATAATATAATAATATAATAATATAATAATATAATAATATAATAATATAATAATATAATAATATAATAATATAATAATATAATAATATAATAATATAATAATATAATAATATAATAATATAATAATATAATAATATAATAATATAATAATATAATAATATAATAATATAATAATATAATAATATAATAATATAATAATATAATAATATAATAATATAATAATATAATAATATAATAATATAATAATATAATAATATAATAATATAATAATATAATAATATAATAATATAATAATATAATAATATAATAATATAATAATTTAATAATATAATAATATAATAATATAATAATATAATAATATAATAATATAATAATATAATAATATAATAATATAATAATATAATAATATAATAATATAATAATATAACAATATAATAATATAAAAATATAATAATATAATAATATAATAATATAATAATATAATAATATAATAATATAATAATATAATAATATAATAATATAATAATATAATAATATAATAATATAATAATATAATAATATAATAATATAATAATATAATAATATAATAATATAATAATATAATAATATAATAATATAATAATATAATAATATAATAATATAATAATATAATAATATAATAATATAATAATATAATAATATAATAATATAATAATATAATAATATAATAATATAATAATATAATAATATAATAATATAATAATATAATAATATAATAATATAATAATATAATAATATAATAATATAATAATATAATAATATAATAATATAATAATATAATAATATAATAATATAATAATATAATAATATAATAATATAATAATATAATAATATAATAATATAATAATATAATAATATAATAATATAATAATATAATAATATAATAATATAATAATATAATAATATAATAATATAATAATATAATAATATAATAATATAATAATATAATAATATAATAATATAATAATATAATAATATAATAATATAATAATATAATATAATAATATAATAATATAATAATATAATAATATAATAATATAATAATATAATAATATAATAATATAATAATATAATAATATAATAATATAATAATATAATAATATAATAATATAATAATATAATAATATAATAATATAATAATATAATAATATAATAATATAATAATATAATAATATAATAATATAATAATATAATAATATAATAATATAATAATATAATAATATAATAATATAATAATATAATAATATAATAATATAATAATATAATAATATAATAATATAATAATATAATAATATAATAATATAATAATATAATAATATAATAATATAATAATATAATAATATAATAATATAATAATATAATAATATAATAATATAATAATATAATAATATAATAATATAATAATATAATAATATAATAATATAATAATATAATAATATAATAATATAATAATATAATAATATAATAATATAATAATATAATAATATAATAATATAATAATATAATAATATAATAATATAATAATATAATAATATAATAATATATTAATATAATAATATAATAATATAATTATATAATAATATAATAATATAATAATATAATGATATAATAATATAATAATATAATAATATAATAATATAATAATATAATGATATAATAATATAATAATATAATAATATAATAATATAATAATATACTATAATATTAATCAAGTTTGACAGTTGCAAATGGAGAAAAAATGAAGACTGGTGAAAAAAAATATGCAAATTCGAAGTGGTCAATGCCAAAGGTAAAATAACAACATCTAGTCAAGAAGACAATTCAAAAGCAGTTACAACATATTGCTGTAAGGAGCCTAGTCAGTCGGATGAACTGAACAAAAACCACAAAAAATTAATTTAAATGATAAATTGCTCAATATGACACTTTTTTGAAATTACTAAAAAAAGTTTACATACACATACACAAAGCTTCTTAAATTATACTTTATATCTTAATTAACCAATAATTATAATCATCAACTTTTTATAACTCACTTTCACTCTGGAAAATATATAAACTAAACATTTTACGAATTATATAAATTTTCCCAAATATAGTACCTAAATATTATTAATAATTTAATATTCTTTAAAAATTTAAACTACATAAAAAAAAAAAATAAAAAATATGAAAATTTTTAAAAATCAAAATTTGTTTTTCCAGTTTTGAAAAATTTACATATTTACCTACTGTTCATACATGGTAAATATACTCATAAATCTGAATATTTTAGTGAATTGAAAAATAAAGTTATTGTAATATTTATGGTATCTCGTATGACTGTATATACGTATCAACATTTTTATGTTCAGAAATTTGTTTTAACAAATTTTTTGGTGCACATTACGTAAAATTTTGTTTACTTGCTGCAACTTTGTGTTTGTCATATACAATTATCATTGTGGTAAAATCTATATTGCGGTAGTTTATATTTATGTAAATATACATCGTTCCTGCGTTTAACATGGTACCTACACATATTCAGCAAACATAACCACATTTTACTTTTTACCTTTTTCATCGATCGTCAAAACGAACAAAAAGTAAAATTAAAATCAGTAGAAGTATGTTTGACGTGTGGTTAAGTGAGTTCAGCGCCGTTTACGTTCAATGATTGAAGCTCCAAGCTTATATTAATTGTAGATGTTGTACATGTAGCATTTAATTTGTGCTTGTTGTAAATTAAACTGAACTGTGTTAATCATGTTAAGCATAATTAGCACTTTAGCACTTTTGGTGAATGCAAAAGACTTCACAATGTTAAATTGTGTTAACCATAGAGCTTTAGCATACTACCTTTTGTTCTTTAATTTAGCCCGCAACAACAGACTTGTTCAACCATAAAAGTTAAGTAGAATGTATTCTAGACTTGACTATTTCATGTTGTATGAATTCAAAGCATATACGTTTTGGGACCGACGAGTTTGTCCAACCTTCTCACGTTGAAGTGAAATAATTGTTTTGGAACCAAAATATTGCTTTGTTCTTCGATAAATACAAAAAGTTGGAACTAAAAGTGAATGGAATTTACCGTGGTCCGTAAAACTAATGAAAAAATAAGGTTGTAATTGGATGCCCGAAGAGTAAACGGGGCTACTCAAAAAAAATTCTTATCCTTTACCAAATATCGAGGGTTTATTGAGCCGCTTGGTTTAAACCAGTTACATTTCTAGTATTGTTCTAAAGGATGCGTTTTGCCAGATGCCTGTTGATAAAGGTTCTAGGGATAAGATCGACTTTAAAGTGCCCGGTCGTCCATAATATCAATTTACGGTAATGCCTTTCGAGTTATGCAACGCTTCTCAACGAATGTGTCGACTACTAGATCAAATGATTTCCTACCATCTCCACGATCAAATGTTCGTGTACCTCGATATCCTGCTTGAGTGCAAGAGCACTCATCTCTACTCCAGTAAATCAGTCGGTTATTAAATGAGGCAGGACTTACAATCAATGTTACTAAAAATAAGTTTGCTCTTAAGTCTACAAATTTTTTTGGATATATTGTGGGAGAAGGTGGTCTTTAAATCGACCCAGGTAAAATCAAGGCCTTATATAATTATCCTATTCCCAAAAGTATTACGAAAATAAGCCAATTTTTAGGTATTACGGGTTATTATTGACGTTTCATTTGAGATTATTCAACACTCGCTACTCCTCTAACTAATCTTTTAAAAAACAAACGAAGTTTAAATGGTCATCAGCAGCACAATGCGCATTTGATGTTTTAAAACAGCCATGCCTGGATTGGAATTGCTAAGACTCTGCACATGTCGTTGCAAGTTTGGATCAAATTATTTTTGATTAAAATATTCATCATCCCTCTAGTTAAAGATTATACATAATATTTTATTTTATTAGAGATGAAATTTGTTAAGATTCTATGTAGTTGGTACCAACTACATAGGAGCTAAGCAAATTTCATCTCTAATAAAACAACACTCAACTAGCGTTCCCAGATTAAACAAATTATTACTAATATTTTTATGTTTATTTAAGTTTTAATTAAGTTTTTGTTTTAGTTAAGGTTAAGTTAAGATTTAGCTAATGCATCATTGATTTTTTTTATTTCTTTTTAGTTTCATTTCTAATTAAAATTATCATCATATTACTGTGAATTACTGTTTTTTAAATAAAATAAAAGGAGTGGTATAATGAGCCCAATCGGACCAGCAAAACCTATCTCTATTGGAATTATGAGCCTAATCAGACCATTATTACATATTTTGATAGAGAAAACATCTCTACTTATGGACCATATCCTGTTTAGATTAAGAAGTAACGGCTATAACGTAATTGCTAGTGTCACACCCAACACATAGACAGACATTAAAGCGCAGCTGTCAAGTCATCTACCAGATAGAAGACACATTCGATGATATTGAAAGTAAAATAGCGTCCATTAATATTGAACCACAAAGCCTACAATAATAATACCTCCAAGCAGAAGACCTCGTCAACAAATATAAAATAATCCTTTTAGGAAAAAAATTTCAGGGAAACAGATTAACCCGAGATTTGTCATGGGGCTCCTAAACCGATTTAGAAATTTAGGAATTTAGTGCAAATTCATCAAAAATGCACATGGAAAATCATGCACATGGAAACAACTGTCAATGAACTGAGATTTAGGAAAAATTTATATGGCAGTCAAGTTCACATAGAGAACCCACTATACCCAACGATAATAAATAGTTCAAGAGAAACGAATTCTGCGGATACTGTAAAAGGCATGATAACTGAATTAAGAACAAAAATGAGGAACGAATCTTGAAACTTAAACATCAATTTTTCAAGCGCTTCGATAAAACAGACGAAATTCTTCACCACCTTTCCGTAAACTCCAATACCACGCTGCATGTCTTAGCAAACAATCCTAATAGGTTACAATCTATCTAATAGCAGGTCCCAATAGTATCATCCTCACCAAATTAAGAAATACAATTTCGGCAAATACAAAATTGACTGTTGCAATATAATCAACAATCTTAGCGGTTCCAATCCGAAATTTCAGAATAATATCGAGCAATCTAGTAAGTAAAAAAATTTCAAATTTCACAACTCCAATGCATGCATCAAAAAACAAATCAAATATCTTATGCAATATCTCAAACAATCATACTCTTGAAATCCAAACTTTGAACCATAGATTAAGATATAATAAAGATGACCCATACACAAGCAACAACAATTTTTATCTAGAAATAATAATAAAGAAAGTAAAAAGAAAAAAAAGAACCATTTTTCTTGGATTAGGTTACTGTTAACTGTTAAGTAGTCTTTCTATGCAATGAAATCTTTCTTTATAGATGTAGCGACTATCGCTATACAAACACAAACAATAATTCAGATATTTCGTGCACAATCATATAATTCGCTAACGCAACATGCTCTAGTGTTAGCGCGTTTAAGGGGTTGGATATGATTGCGCTACAGTTGATTTTAAACTTGTTATAATTTGCATACAAAAAATTATGGTTCGATTTACACGATAATCTGAATAACCTATCTACCGTGTATATCGGGATATTGGTGTATATATGCAAAATTGATGTTCTATACAGTTTTTGGTTTGCACTACATACTATATATAAACACAACAATGCCACAAGCTATGTAAATTTTATAATAAACACAAAAATATTCTGCAATGTTTTGTTCTGTTGCTCGGTAATCTCCAATACTTGGAATTATCATCATTGTCGTCATTATTGTAAACGAGAGAGAGAGTATGCATGACAGTATGACCCATTATATTCAATATTTTCATATTTTGTGATAAAAACCTAGAATTGTCTTGTAACTCTGATAAAACGACAAAAAAAAGTTGTTGTTGTATATAAATACGAACGACGGGCTTATTGTCTTATTGATTAGGTGATTGTGGATTATGGAATTACCGTGTTTATTGTTAAATACAGCTAAAATCCATTATACATTTTAATGTATAGATGGGAAGTTGAACGAGATATTCGTTGTCGATTTATAATTGACCATTAACGATCAACTATGTGTGTAATGTATCGTATCTAGGTACATACGAGTTTTTTTTAACATGTTCATGGTTTTGTACGATGCATGATTTTTCATATTTTCTATAAATTTTTATTACATTTTTTTTTCGGTTTTTGCTACCCTTCAAAGAGGTTTTGCATGTTAGATGTGGTTATAACAAAAGGAAAAAAGAAAATCCGTCTATAATAATTTCATTTTTGATACATTGTATTCCCTTTGCTTGTTTCTAAGACAACACGTTTTATGGTTTTTAAAGGTGAACCATACATTTTTTTTTATGTAAATCGTTGTGTTAAATTATATTAACTACAGTGCAACCGGACTTCTTACAAAATCGGGGATTTCGCCATCTTTTAGGATAAAGCTTGAATTACGCTTGTTATTAGTTATACACGCACAATTCGATCATTTTTGCGGATGTTATAATTACCCAGTTATGTGATTGAATGCTTGAGAATATCTGATTTAGTGACCAAATTAAAATGTTAAATAAGAGAATTATTGTGGTAATTATTATGTTAGGCATTTATTTGTATAAAATAAAAATTTGTGGAATTTATTTACAATCTAGTGAAACAAAGCACAAATAGGCATAAACGTAACAATTAGTGACATCGGTGGGATTGCGAATTATAAAGAAATAATAATTCCCAAAGAATTAAAAGACGAATTGAGTTCGTGAAACGAAATTTATCAACTAACGATTGTAATGTATGAAAAAATGGGTTATAAATTTGGCTAAATCTAAGTTTGAAATAAATAAGACGGATATTGTAACTGTAGAAAATAAAGATAATACACAAGTATAGAAATCGTTGAGCAGGAACTAATAATCAACTAAATTTCAAATGATAGACAGCAGCTGCAGAGCAGGAATCAAATGATGATGAAATGGAGCTAAATTTTATTAAAAAGTCAAAGTAAATAGAAACCATCGGAAATAGTTCAACATGTTTAGTTAAACCAGAATGATTACTTAAAAATCATGTAGAAGTTGGACCGGAAGCATGGTAGTGACCACAGAAAGGAAATATATCGAATCCGGAATTAAAGGGTCGATATAAAAAAAGCAGCGGAATTTTGCAAGAATTTTCATCGGACTAGTGCATCCCGCATCCGCAAAAACGGTATCCGAAGGCAACTTCAAAAGAATCCATCGCTGGTACGCACACAAAACTTTACAAGCCAAGTGGGAAAAGAGTACAGCAAATGTTGTACAAATGTTGGATATGTGACAAAGTGACTCACATACCACAGGACTGTAATTAGAAGAAGCGACGAGGACATAGGCCAAGAAAAAGAGTTAGACAATGACAATGTTGTTAAACAGCAATGAGTCAATTTAAAGGGTGGAAGCTGGATCCCTCAATTGATTGACCATGACCTTCATCCCAATTTCTAGATTAGTGGCGGGCAATGACAGCTTAATAATCGGAGGTGAAATTAACGGAAAAGTATGCATTAGTACCCGGGATACTGCAGAAACTTGCACAATTGCCCGGAAAAGTATAATTAAAGAAGTTATGCAAAGGGCTGATGGTTTAAAATTACAAAAAGCGACTGGAAAAGTGGATTCATAAAGATCGGGAATATATACTTTCGACATACTGTTGCAAATACTGTGGATGAAGTCATCTTAGTAATGAACTTTAACAGGGCGAACAGTTTGGATAAAGGACGAGCGGTACAAGCTATGTGATTGAATCATGAACACTTTAACTAAATGGTGTACGTAGGTGGTGTTAACTAAATGGTGTAGTAGGGAAAATTGAAGGGAGGTCCGGATCACCCAGTTTGTTGGTTGTGGAATAGGGCTGAGGGTTTTTCGAAATTATTTGTAGTTGTATATATCTGACTCAGAAAGTGCAATAGAACTTCTTCAGTAGATTTACCAGCAGTGAAACCATATTGATGAACATGCAAAAAATTAATTTTTTCGAGAAAACTCAGTAATCTTCGTTTTACTAGTTTCTCGAAAACTTTGGATACGGTGTTTAAGAGAGAAATTAGTCTATAGTTGTTTAAATGCAATTCATCTCCGTTTTTGAAAATCGGAATCACAACTGTCATTTTTAAAATATTTGGAAATATACCACACACCCATCAAATCCTGCAGATTTCTTGTTTTTTAAATGTTTAATCTCATACAGAATTTCCGTAGAACTAGTAGGTTCAAAAAAGCATGATGAATCAAAATTCCTCTGAGCACCAAGAACAAATTTATTATCCTCTGTAATAACGGTAGTTATGTTACGGAAGTTCGAAGTTAGAGTTCTTGTATAAAAAAATTGTTAAATTCATCGAAAATCGATTGGGAAAACGTAAGGATATTATTCCCAATCTGAAACTTATAAATTTGATATACGGGTTTATTATTTGAGTTTCGCCCTAACACGTCGTTGATTAATTTCCATGTAGCTTTAGCATTTTTCTTTACAGAATCAAATTTACTTCTATAGAATAGGGTTTTGGTAGAATTGACATGCGATTAACATATTTTTCTAATTTAATATTGTTAGGATAACGTCTTAATTTTTTTTAATACTTTTTTAATTTATCCATTTTTTGTAGGACTTTGAAGATCATCCTTATTTTTCAATTTATTCAATTTTGAACTTCTAGATTAAAATCTTGATAACACAATGGAATTCATGAGTACATCTATAAAATTGTCGAAAGCAATAGTACAATTAGTTTGACTGTAGACAGATTCCCAATTCTCAAGTTTCAGAAGATTACTTAGCTTGTCATTATTTATATGCGATAAAGTTGGCCTGTTATACATAACTGCCAATCTAATTGAAGATGTAGTAATATTGATTTCAATTAAATTGTGATCGGAAAAGTGAATGGGGAGATTGCTGACAGTGATATCTTGTCTGATAGTTGAATGATTCATTAATGTCTAAAATGTTGATGTTAAGATCTCCTAAAATAACGATGTCCGGTTTTTAAATCGTGCCTAAAAATATCTCTAACTCATCAAAAATTATAAAAATTATCAATTGCACCGTTGCACAAACGATACATAAAAATATAAGTCCAATTTTGTTTTGCTAGTGGAATTTCTAAAATTAAAACATCAGCTGACGTCCAGTTGTATAATTTAAATGAATAATTTAAGAAAATTTTACATATAAAAACACCAACACCACCAGAACGGTAATTATCGTTGCAACATGCAATAAAATTATAACCCAGTTAAACTCTGCACATTCATATGAGTAAATCCAAATTTCTGATACAAACATTATGAATAGTTTCGAGACTCGCTACAAATAGGTTAAGAATATCAAAATTTGCTCTTAAACTTCGAATGTTTTGATGCAATATTCTGAAATTACTGTTCATTCTATCACTCATAAAAAATATTGGTAAAACATATTAAAATGAACAAACACTGATAATCAGGAAGTGAACAAAAAATGATACTGCTATAAAAACAAATACAACTTAAGAAGTGAGTCAACCCGAAAAACTCGATTATAAAAGCGTAATCGATTAGAGAAAAACTAAAAAACGAGCATAGTTCTAAAGCGGGAACCGCTCAGAACTGGACATATGACTGGATATTTCAAAATAGGATTTGACAAAACGAGATAAGGTACAAAACTAGATATTTCAAAATTGGATATTTCAATTCTAGATAAGGTACAAAACGAGGTATGGTACAAAACTGGATATTTCAAAATTGGATAATTCAAAACGAGATAAGGTACAAAACGAGATATGGTACAAAACTGGATATTTTAAAACAGGATATTTCAACATGTGATTTAAACTTAAAATGATTTTTTAGGAAAGTTCTGGAATATGGTTAATTAGGAAGGAACTCGGCGAGTTCTTAAACGATTATGGTGAAATTCGATATGTAGGATGAAAAAGAAATTTTAAATTGATTTTTTGGAAAAGTTCTGGAATATGGCCAGTTATGAAGGAACTCGCTGATTTCTAAACCGATTTTGTTGAAATTCGATATGTAAGATGAAAATGGGATTTTAAAATGATTTGTTGGGAAAGTTCTGGAATAAAGCCAGTAAGATTCCATACTTGAATATTTCTAAGGAGAGAAATAGAATTTTCCTTCACTTAATGTTTTTTTCTTTAATTGTATAATTCAATTTGATTTTAAAACCTTTCTTGGGAAAACCTCTGGAACATGGCCAGTAAGGTTTAATACTTGAATAATTTTAAGCAGAGAGACAGAATTTTTCTTCATTTAATGGTTTTTTCAATTGCTGCTTTTCTCATCTTATTAAAATAATCATTGACTTGATCGAATTTTACTGTGAGTAAAATGTATCTTCATCTATTTTTTATTCTTCTACTTAATATAACTTTTCTTCACTTTAGAGAATCTATGTGAGAAAAATTAATTACTTTTCATCAACATGTTCATCCTACATATCGAATTTCATCATAATAGGTTAGGAACTCGCCGTGTTCCTTCCTTACTGGCCATATTCCAGCATTTTCCCAAAAAATCTTTTTAAAATTTCATTCCCATCCTACATATCGAATTTCATCATAATCGGTTAAGAACTCACCGATTTCCTTCCTAACTTACCATATTCCAGAACTTATCCAAAAAATCATTTTAAAATCCCATTCCCATCCTACATTTAGAATTTTATCATAATCAGTTAAGAACTCACCAAGTTCCTCCCTAATTGGCCATATTCCAGAACTTTCCCAAAAAATCATTTTAAAATCCCAATCCCATCCGAATTTGATTTTGAATCAAATTTCACCATAATCGGTTAAGAACTCACCGAGTTCCTCCCTAATTGGCCATATTCTAGAACTTTTCCAAAAAATCATTTTAAGTTTAAATCACATGTCGATGTCTTCACATATCCTGTCAAAATCACATATCCTGTTTTGAAATATCCAGTGTTGTACCATACCTCGTTTTGTACCTTATCTCGTTTTGAATTATCCAATTTTGAAATATCCAGTTTTGTACCATATCTCGTTTTGTACCCTATCTCGTTTTAAAATATCCAGTTTTGAATTATCATGTTTCGTCAAATCCAGTTGTAAAATATCCAGTTTTGACCGGTACCCTCCTAAAACACAACACATACGGTGTTTCATATTCAACACAAAATAATTCATTACTACCGGTTTATGTGAGAAATAAAAAACAAAAATTGAAAATGTCAAATCTATGTAAACAAACGCGACATGCATTGAAGAAGTCAACACAGTGCAAAATAAATTTAAAATTGTAAGTAAATATTGAGCTTGAGAAGGTAAAAAAATGTTTTACATTGACCGCTACCGGAATTGCTTCCAATTGGCTGATGAAGACGTTGCAGACAAAAAAAAAATATTATTAAATGAATGTATGCGATGAGTATCCAAATCTGCCGATTTTCTCACATAGATTTGGCCATTTTTACACTACAAATATAATAGTAATTAATAATTGTGACTAAAATGCTGTTAATCGGTGCATGATAAAAATACGCTGCTCAGGATGATTTGGCGGCCAAAACATATCAAAATCCTTAGCATCCTTTTCCAATTCCGCCAAAACCATTGTTAATAAATCGAAATTATTTTGAACAATATACTAATGCTCGGAGTTATGTTCCCCATCGTGTAACAATAGGTTGTGGTGGTAGCGGTAAATTTGGCGCCAATCTTTTAAAAACGCCTATTCTGTAAGGTGATTTTAAGAATATTTTTTTTAAGTTGTTGATGAAAGTATCAACTTCAGGGAAAATAGATCGCATATACTCTGCAAGTCTATGCGACCCTTGTGCTAGGCACGTTACATGAGTCAAATTGGGATACAAAATAGATATACCTTTCCCCATTTTAACCATGTATGATTAAGAATCGGTTACCACTAACAACACATTATCACGTTCGCAAGCACCATCGAGTAGTGTAAATGCGTTGTCAAAAGCATTAGTCATTGTTGTAGCATTGGATTTATCTACAAATTGACAGTCTAATAATACACTGAATTAATATTATCCAAATCAGTCCGTAAAATTCCAACTATAATGTTAGCAACGAAACGGCCCGCGGCGTCCGTTGTTTCATCGATAGACACCCAAATTGTTTAGCCTTTAATGTCTTCTTTCATTTTAGTAATTGTATTTACGTAGCAAGAACTTAGGGTCTGTCCCAATCACCGACTTATTTAATTAGTCAGACTTATTTGAATAAGCCTAATAGCGAGGTGACTGATTTTCTGTCTTTGTTTTAAAAAAACTTATTTGGTATCTTATTACATCGTATAAAAACCTGATTTGGTATCCATGTTATATAATCAATAATATAAATGTTCGTTGGTTTAATTAAAAATTTTAATTAATTTTTGCGCTAATTTTTTTAGTATTCAACTAGTAGATTGTAAAAATATTGGTATTTTTCAATGGAGATGTCAAAATAATTCAGCAAAATCAATTGGGACGGCTTGGTCGACTTATTCAAGATGGCGTCAAATAAGTCAATAAGTCTGAAATAAGTCGGTGATTGGGACAGACCCTTAGATAGCTTTTTCGAATGGTGGATTCACTAGGGATTACTTCTCTCGTATATTCCTCTATAGGAAAGACCTTTGAAATAAAATTTAAATGCCGATTGGAAAGTTATATTAATATATCAATATCTAACCTGAGAGCCACATTTTCTGACTTCCAAAAAGGTATGTTTGTAGCAACCATCATGTTACATAAATCTAAACAAAAACTTTTATTCAAAGACATTCTTTCAGGTTGATTTTCTTCAATCTGTTGAGTTTCATTTTGACCGAGTCGAATATGCTTCAACTTTCTTAAATGTAGTTGTATTAGGTATTTTTTTTATTTAACTTCACATTGCCATTTGAGCATAATAGTTTTCCGTCAATAGTTTCAATACATAGTGTTCCAAAAATGAAACATCTCACTATAATTGGTGAGATAGGCATTTTATTCAAAATCCGGTCTTTATATATATCAGATAACTTCGGCACCGTTCGAAAGATTTAGCGCTCTAAATCTATCGGACAAAACAAAAACTATATCAAGAAAGAGATAGATATATATATATATATATATCAAGAAGGAGATAACCCAAAAAATTTCATCACGAATCACGGAGTTTCTTGGAATTATGCACGTACTAAAGAAGATTCGTGCCACCATTTGCAAACATGACAATGAGACTAGCTGATCTGACCAGGAAAAACCAGACTTATATTGAAAAAATCTAAAGGCGCGTTAGCGGAGCTTAACAGATTTTGATATAACCGATATATCCAACGTCATTTTTGTTTTGGACACCGACGCAAATAATGAAGGTAAAGAAAGAGTGATATCTCAAGAAACGAACGGTCAAGATTTGTCAATCACATTAGAATATTAGAAGAAAGAAAATCGACCACACGGAGTAAGATTGCAAACAAACCCCTCTACTATAAAAGCCTTTTAGTCAAAGTAAGAAAATTTGCAAATAAAGAAAGAGTGCTTAAACTGGATTTGGGGAACGGAAATTCTAAGCAATAGTTAGTAGTGGTACCAAGGAGCCGGATTGCTAAAATTCTAAAAAGCATCATGGAGGAATAAAGCTGGAGGTATAAAGCTGGTACTCAACAAGACACTAGGCAAAATACGACAGCGGTTGGGCTGTAGATAGTCAGTAGTGAAGTAGTGCCAAAAATGTGAATAATAGGCAGATAAATCTGGGAGCAATGCAACAGTAAAATGTCCGAGCACAGTTCGAAAAAAGTGAAATATGTGGCATAGTCAATTTCAACTATACTGAAAGTGACAGTAAATATGTGCTGGTAGACATGTACTAAATCGGCAAGTGAAAAAAGATGTATTCAATTCGAAATCAGGAGACAAAAACGACACTTGATGCAGTTGGTAACAATCTGATTAGCAGATTTAGAGTATCAATGGAGATTCATACGGGTCAAGGAATAACTTCGAGGTGGCCGTCTTCCATGAAATAAGCAATATTTTCGGAATAAATAAAACAGGCGTTACCGTGGCATCCACAGTCACTTTGGATGACGGAAAGGTCGTATAGTACGTCCTATATGTAAAAAAATCAACGCAACTGTAATTGACGTATGCCGATGCTCTTGAATTCTTATCGATCAATGGTGTTTGATACAATAAAAGTGTCACCAGAAAACAGCATTTTTGGAGAGATTGTACGATCACGAGAAGATCTACAATTTCGGGTTGTTCCTTCAGCAGCTATGTATGGTCATAATCATAAGTAAAAATTTTGCAAAAGCGTTGGTATAGAAAAACAAAAGAACAGCGAAGACACATTTCAAAAATTAGAACAGTGGTGCAATTTATCCACAATCCATGCGAACCCTGAGTATTTAAAAGCATTGCAATAAAAATTATTTTCAATATAGTGTTTGATAGATGTCATCAATGTAAAAGCAGAAAGCACCCTTTACACTCAGATTGATCGCTTCAGATTGATCAATTAGATATTACTAGTACACATTTGGCAACTCAATATTTATTTTTGCTCCTTTATACTTACTAGTTTACCAAGATTTGTTAATTTTTAGTAAACAGCGTTAACTAAACTAAGACCTTGATAAGAATTAAGTTTTTAATTTCCGGAATTTTCCGACCATACCATAACATTGAAAGCTTCCATATATTACATATAAATATTTGGATCCGTAAATAGTGGAAAACTACATTAAAAACAAATATTTTATTAAACTTTAATATTAAAAAAGTTTTATTTTAAAACTTTTTTTTTTTACGTAAAGTTGTTATGTTCCTATTTTGGCACATACATCCATTTTTGGAAAAAAGTAAAAAAATAAATAAAAATAAAAATATTAAAAACTATAAATACAAAAATTTTATTTTAAGTTTATTTTTATTTTTTATTTTCACACATTTTTATGCTCCTATATATATATATATATACATATATACATACGTGTACAAATATATATAGTTTTCAAATTTATGAAAAAAAGAATTGGGAAAAGCTCTGCGCATAAAGTTTTTTTATTACTAGTTTTCGAGAGGGAATGAAAAAAAAAATGTATAATTTTTATATACAATTTAAGCGGAAAATTTGTATTTTGGATTCCTCTGCATCTACAAAAAAAAAAAAAACAAACAAACTTGTATTTATGTATGGCGGCTGCTGAAGCCTTAATTAAATAATTTGATTTTATCATTATGTGTGTTCCGATTGTATTGACTGGGAAAATGAGATGAAAATAGTTTACACTATAAGCTTTCAAACGGTTTGTATAATTTGGTTACTGTTAAGAGGAAAAAATCGGCTAGATGGTCAAAAACCATCACGCTTCCCATATAATGATTACTACTGCTTTGAAAGACTCAATCGCTAAGTTATTCATAGAAATTTCAGGAATTTACTGAATTCATTGGATTAACCATCAATACTCGAAGAAATTCCTTAAAGAAGTGGAAAAGTCCGTTACTATGCATACTTTTTTTTATTTTTTTTTTGTCTTTCATTTATTTTATTTTTAAAATGTAATAAATTATAACTAATCAGTATTTTAATCAATAAATAAAAAATGGAAGAATAAGGTTCCTTTAATCTTAGAAGATTAGTAGCGGAACCCCTTTAAATATAAGAAATTAACTATTGATGTTTGAGGGTACAAACATTGTAGATAATATATAAAAATTTAAAACAATATAAAATACAAAATAAAAAAAAAAATAAAGTAAAACAAAAATGTATATAATAATTTAAGTGTTACAAAAATGTTAATCTAAACTTATTATTTATGTACTAGAAATAGCGATTCAATACCATCTTGATTTAAAACCCAAGTTTTAACTGCACTAAGAAATTTACCAATATGATTTATGTTTTTTAATTCGCTCGGCAATTTGTTAAAAAGCCTAGGAGCAGTAGACTACGACTACCACTCCTAAAATAGAACATTGTTAATGCCTTAAATGCATACAAGTATCTTAATGGAAGAATATCAAGGTTTCTAAAAATTGGTAGAGCAGGCCTCAGACGATTACACCAACAAATAATTCTAATAGACATGTTTTGTGCTACTATGACTGATTTTAAATTTGAGTAATATATACCAACCCATATTAAAATACCATACTGAAGTTTTGATTGTATTAAGCTGTAATAAATGTTTACAAGAATATAAACAGGACACAATATTCTTAGTAGGAACAGATTTCTATTACACACATGCACATAGTTTAGTACGTTTTCAATGTATTTTTTAAAGTTAAGCCTGTGGTCAAATGTTATCCCTACTAATTCTATTTTGTAACAAAAATTAGAGCAGGAAGAAAATTTACCCGCGGTATCTCTACATAGATAATTAGAACAAGTTGGTGAATGATAAATAATATCCAAATTTTTAAACTAAGTTTTTAAACTAAGTGTCATGTAGTGCAAATCGAGCCATTTACGAAGTACCATTAAATCGTAATTTATATATGGTTAGCAATAACATTATGATTATAGCTCCTATAATTATTCGCCACATCATCTGCGAAACCCACCTTTTAAACTTTACAGAGAATAATGAATTAATAAAAATAAGAAATAAAATTGGTCCCAAAACAGAGCCCTGTGGAAGACCGCTAGTAATACATCGATGGCTACTGAATTTGCTAGAAACTTTAACAATTTGCGTTCTATTGCATAAATAATAACGAAACCAGTTTAGGGCAAAACCTCGTATTCCAGCACACCATAATTTGTATAGTAACAGTTCATGGTTAGAATGCTTTGGTTAGATCAATAAAGTTGGTAGCAGCGCTGTTATCATCATTTATAGCAACCAGTATATCCTGACAAAAAGCAATGAGTGCTTGTTCTGTTTCTCTACCTTTTCTAAATTCATACTGACAATTAGAAAAAAAATCATTATTATTTAGAAATAATAAAAGTCTAGTTTTAACACATTTCTCAAAGATTTTTAAGAAAACAGAGAGTAACGAAATTGGGCGGTAATTATTTAGAATTTTAGGATCTCCTTTTTTTAATAAAGGGATTACAATAGTAGCTTTTAAACAATCAGGGAATACACCCTTTTCAAGACAAATATTAAAAATATAAGACAGTGTATATGCAATATTAGTGCCAATGCTTTTAACAACAAAATTACTTACACCATCGATGCCATGGCTATTAGAAGTATTCAAACTTTTAATATAGCAACAAACTTCAAAAGGAGATATAGGGGAGAAAAAAATTAAAGTTGGTTCCATACTATTAATTAACAATAAATTATCAATCTGAGAAGCAACAGGTGGCCATCCAATATTAATTCTCAAATTACTAGAAACTTCGATAAAATACTTATTGAATGCATTTGCAATATCACAATCTTCAGTAACAGTATTACCATCACTATTAATAATTTCAGAAGGCATGTCAGATTTTTTTTTTCGACCTAAAAGATCATTTTTTAGACTGTTCAAATTTTTTAGTGTAATATATCTGTTTAGGAGATATAACTTGTAATTTAATCCTAGCTTGCAAACGATATAGCTTTTTGTTATTAGGATGTTTATGGAATATTTTTAATAGTTCAGTTTTTTGATCAATTTAAGCAGATTATCAGTTATCCAAGGTTTAATTTTCTTTACTTTAGAACTTACATTAACATTAAACGTAGATTTTTCTAATTTATTACAAATGTGCTCAATGAATTGACGCAATGCCACGCTAGGGTCATGAATCAATAAAAGTGACCATTGATCCTTAATTAACAAAGAATTAAGCTGTTTGAAATTAATTTTCTTCAATGTTTTATCCGTTGAAAAGAGTGTTTCAATGTTTCCAGATTTCCTAATATTTAAAGAAATAAGATGATGATCTGATAACAAAAAATTAAATACTTAACTTGTCTAACTTAATTTGGAAAACGGTTTAGTGCGAGCAAAAACATGATCAATACATGTAGAAGTAGTCTTAGTTACACGAGTTGGAGAATTGACTAAAGAAATAAGGCCAAAGCTAGACATCATAGATAAATAATCATTAACATAATGGAGTCTGGGATATGAAGTCATAATATTAATATTGAAATCTCCAATTAAAATTAAATTTTTGCTTTTAATTCCTTGCAACAAATTATTAAATTCATTGTTAAAAGCATCGATCGAACAAAAATTAAAATGGTAAACACACATTATACAAATCAGTTCTGAAAAAATTGTTAAATTAATAGCTATAACATCTGCAGAGGAAAGTTCAGTAAATGAAAATTTATTTTTTACGTACGCTACAATGCCGCCTGCTGAATATTTATTATAACAACCATCTACCATTTTATAATTATTGAAATGATATGCATCAATCTCACTGGATAAAATCCAAACTTCGGTACAAAATAATATATCAGGTAAATTTTTTAGCGAGCTAAAATGACAAAAAACAGTATCACTATGTTTGCGTAAGCTTCTAACATTTTGATGAGCAATTCGAAATTCAGTGTTAGAAGGTAAAACTGTTGTAGAAGAGAACGATGGAGGGGAACTATAATTTAAATTTAAGTGATTATTTGCCATTATAAGGTTTGAATATCGTTAATATTATTAATAACTATAGTTTTATCCCCATCTATTTTTTTCAACAAAATTTTTGAATTTCGGATCCATAAATACTTATAACCTTTATCGATCTTAGCCTTTCTAGCAGCAGCATATAGTTGACGTTTCGAATAGGTTAAACTATCATTTATATAAATATTATTTCCAGGCAATCCGCAATTTTCAGCCAATAGCATTTTATTTTTCCGTTTAGCTTCCGATACAATATTTTTTGTATGCCGACGTAGGAATTTGTGAATTATGTCCGTATGGTACCATTATTTTTTTTACGGCAAGCAATGTCAATGTCACTTTCATTAATATCAACGTTCATACCAGTTTTAATAAAACCAATTACTAAATTGTTAATGTGTTCATTCTCAATAGCCTGAACACCTACAATATCAATTTCATTGCGGAGTTGTTGTTGTTCAAGACTTTCTACTCTACTTTGAACTTTTTGTAATTCTTCTTTTAACAATTTATTTTCTTGGCACAGTTCGCTGATTTTATCCAGCGTTTTTTCTAACGTTTCAATTCTCTTAAGAGTATCTTCATGGTCGAACATAGATTCATTCCTCTTTAAGATGATCCCTTCATACACTTTTTTGATCATTAAAGAATCGGGTTCCGAAGTAGTAGGTTTTGGTGTAGTTTTTAAAGTAGGTGAAGGTGAAATAGGAATGTTGTCCGTTCTGGTACTTTTAACTTTCTGAATACACATCGGATAGATCCACATTTTTGTTTGACCCACGATAAATTCTAAGTCCTGATCAGTTAATGATACGCATGGCAAATGAAAAATATTTGCACAACGATCACACTTAACTTTTAGTGAATCCCTGTTGACCTTTAAATTGCAGTTACCAACATATTAGACAATATATATATTTTAGTTATTTTTATATAAATTCAAAACTAAATACGACAGATTGAACTAAACAGTCATATTATGTATTGAAATATATTTATTTTTTATTTTTTATAAACAGATTATCACTTTACAACAATAATTGTGAAATTTTCAAAATGTGCAATACTATATAGTTCAACTAGGCTTGCCACCTTTGGAAAATTCCAAAGGAGTACAGTTAAACTTTTGTTTTAAACACTGCTAGCGACCATTTTGTAAGTCGAAACAAATCATCGACGCATCCATTTTGGAAAATCTTCATTAATGAAACATCTTGTAAAGGCTGTCCAAATAATTATAGTTCTGTCTATAGCGGACAATAAAGACAACTATCTCGTCGATATATGCCGAAGAATTTCTTTAAATTCAATTTTCGAGTAGTTACAAAATTTAATCTATTTTGGTCGACGTTAAAATCATCGTAGCGGCGTTAAAAACGTTTCATAAAAATAAACTTTCATTAAAAATCTACTCTCGGTCCTCGATTCATTTTCTTAACATTTATTTATTTGGTTGTGGTTGCGTTTAGCACATGCTTTATATCATTGTCTTCAAAATAGCTTTGGAACAACTTACACGTATAAGCGTATTAGGAAATGATTCAAGCTGGTCGATATGCACGATATTGAATGATATGGGTATTTTATTAATCGGATGTAATTCCCCTTCCTTTTATCCTCATAGTGATTTTGTATATCCCCACACGATACAAGCTGCCATACATTTTCATTCTTGGAAACAAAAAAAATTAATGTTCTGGAGCATCTTTAATGCACTCTAAACTTCACATATCCCATATAGTCGCGATTTAGTTAGGCGAATCTCCACTTTATCATTCCAGGAACAACTTATTTATGTGTCCTGCGTCAGTCTTACGAACATGTAAAATGGCCAGATGCATCGGTTCTTCCGCACTGGTTTTATTCCAATTCAGCACCAACACATGCTTCATTTGTACTACTGGTCAATATTCCATGACAAAATCATAATGTGCTCATTTTAGCCACCGTATTGAAATTCTTGGTATTACATTTTTTTTTTGTTGAACAAGTTTGTAATGACGCACAATCGGTTATGATCGCGACGAAGGCTAAGGCTTCCAATTCGTATGAATCATACTTTTGTTCACATTCGGTGGTCTGTCTGTTTAAATAGGCTACAGGGCAAATTTTTTTATACTGATTGACTTGCAACAAAATTCTACATAACCCTTCGATCAAGCATTGGCAACCATTTCATGTTCCAAATTAGGGTCCCTTTATTCCTTTTTAATGCTAACGTTTTGCGATTTCCTAATTTAGAATATAAATGCGGTACTGCGCTTCCAAAGTTTTGTATACACTGTAGTCGTATCTGAGTTCTGTTCTTCGGCTGTGGAAAATTTACATCGATATCTGTTTTGATCTTCCGGGTGTAACTTGCGATCCTGACACTTCATATCCTAAAAATTATACCTTGCGTTTAAAGATATCGCTATTTTAAAGAAATCGCTATACCTGGTAACATCCTGATTATAAATCCAAAACGGTGAAATAATTAGTTCCGAATAAACGTTGAAGTTCCATAATCGCTAAAGGAGATCGGTCTTTCACCATTATAGCGTTTACTTGTCGATAATCTTCTATTCACATGCTTTCCTCTCTTTTTATTATTATTAATTTTCTTTTAACATAACCATTCGACCATCTTTATTCGTTCACATTCACCACCATATTGTCGTTCTTTTCCAGTCCTTCTCTTTATTATTTACATTCCAGGGTCGCACTCTACAAAATAATATATTTATTTTTCTGGTGGAGGACATTTTTGCGTTCGTGGAGGATGGAGGCAACTTCTTACGAAAGGAGGACTGTCCTCCACAAAGGAGGACTGTGTAACGAAATTCAGACATCATAGACTGATGTAAGAATACCGTTAACAGAAAATCCGTGTCGTTTCCTCTCGTAAGCAGCCATTGGCCTTCTAGCTGAATCGGCGAAGGAGTGGGTGAATTTGAAAGGTTTCAACGGATATAAGAAGCTGCTTTGGTGTTCTACACAAGCACACATTACAGAACGGAATAAAACAAAACCAAATCACACCTAGCCCTCGAATAAGTTCATGTTAAGACTCTCCCCTTTTCCCCGTTAAAACAAAATTTACCACATTATAGCAAAATTTATAATTTATTTAGAAACAAAACAAAGCAAAAAAAAGAGAAAAAAAAATCATATTTATAAATGATGGATATCTTTAAATTTATCTAATTAACGGTTGATTAAACATATCTAATAGTTGAATATTAACAACAACAAAAAAAACAAAATATATATATATATAATAATAATAATAATAATATAACTTTAAACTCACCAAACGACCTCGATGAAGCGCTTCATGGACGACGATGGTTAACACCCGTTAAAGATACTACAATTACTAATAACTACCAATAGATTCCATCACCAATAAATAAAACTAAAAAAAATTATTAAACAAATGAATAAATTAAATAAATTAAATATAACGATAATATAACTTTAGCATAAAACTTTAAACATCAAAATTTGATACAGTTTCGTATTTCAAATTATTGACACATCACAATTCATTCCTGTTGCCGTTGATTTTTAAAATAACTTGTGTGTTGATTAATAAATCCAAAATTCGGTGACGTTGCTTAACACCGTTAAGCAAGAGTTATCAAGAGGTAATTCTGGTTTAAAACAATAACCAGATTAACCGCAGTTTCTCGTTTTTTTATTAAAATACCCGACCACAATAAATATATGTGTATCGATATATAGATATACGATTCGTACGAGATTCAATACGCTGAATCGACACGTGTCACCACTAGGAAAGCACGCCGCTTCCCATACAAGGCCACAAATCCACGCCACAACTAATTAACAAGAGAAGAACAAATAAATAACCACACTTTAATAAGTACAGCTTATTCCACAATTACACTAACACTAAAATGTTATTACCTGAACAAAGGTTTTGGTTTTATTATTATATTACAACGTAATTTCATTAATCTTCGTATGCCAGATTTTTATTTTTTTATTTTTATTTTATGTCTTGCAAGTTGCACAACTCAAATGATACTGATCAAAATATCATGATAATGATCAATACCATACATACTGTATTTCAATCATAAAAATTTGTTCTTGTTTTTACAGTTATAAAATTGAAACGTATATTATTTGTTTCAACTGTCCTCCACAAAGGAGGACAGGTGGCAAGCCTAAGTTCAACACAAGTATCCAGACAGTGCTCGCGTAATAACAGAAGACATGTATGCCGATGACGCATCATGTCAGGAGCAGAAAATATATACTTGACGCGATATAATTAAAACGAAAGTTAGTGGAAACTCTAAGGCCAAAAAAACTGTTTTATCCGATACAAGCCGTCTGTTCGACCCACTTGGTTAGCTGGGACTTGTTATAACTATAGCCTTAAGATTTTCCTTCAAAAGTTGCGATTGCATAATTTGCAATGGGATAATCCATTACCAGCAAACACACTCACTCAATGGTTGCGGTTGTTTATTTTCAGACAACAATAAAAACGAAGTCAAAAGTAATTACTGGAAAATCAAAAATGCCCCTGAATTCTGTGATACTGTTAATCTGGCTATATTGAGCATTGTAAAGAATAAATTGATAATTTTAATCAATCAACCAATCGTAAAATAGCATGGAATCGTGCACTATTGGCCATCCCAAGCCAGCGACAACATTAGTCGACAACATTTCATTGATGTGTGCAAATCCAATTACGGCTCAATCATTACCAGTAACCTCAATGAAATCGCACTTCCCCGATTTTCCGCTAGCGCGAAGGTCTCCCGGCATATCACGCCTACAAGCAAACCTAATAAAGCCACCGCTTTGGTCGTCATTATATACACGCAGTCAAGGGCTAAGAATTGCGGCTCGAATAATTCTTGATTTAGGATCCCAACTGAATTTTTTAACGAATGCACTATCCAAAAGTATAGGAAAAGTATATGAAGAAGCCTACAAACTCATATCTGACAATCTTTGTATGTCTCGCCACTAAGGCGATTCATCTTGAACAACCATCAGATTTAACATCAACTGCATTTATGGGAATACTGATGATTGTGCCGTAACATATTTTCAGATAATGGCTCAAAATGTGTTTTGGTTTACCAAAACCCGCCAATCCCAAGTAAATTAACTTACCTTATTTAAAAAAGATGGCAACTAGTGAATCAATTATATAAACAGTTGTATGTTAAATGGTCCAAAGAATACTTGTAGCAATGGCAACTTCATGTTCGATGGCAGAAGCCAACTACAAATATTGCAAAAGGCACAGTAGTCATTATGAAGAAGACAAACTTTCACCATTAAAATGAACGTTCGGCAGCATAATTACTCAACAACCAGGAGCTGATGGATTAGTTCGAGTTCTGTCAGTATAAACACTATCAGGAATTCGTAAGCGGATAAACATAATCAAGGCGGGGGAGAATGCTAATCACCATCAAAAAAGTTTTTATAAAAAGTCATGTCCAACTAAGGGTTACACAATTATATTTTTAATTTGTATGCGTACTTTGTTGAACTCATTGTTGATTAGTGTGATCCATCGAGATTTAAAACCAGAAAATATTTTGCTAATAGTCAATAATCCGAAAACTATGTGTGGCACGCTATAGAATATTTGCCACTAGAGATGGTCGATGGCAAATCGTATACGATGATCCCGTCGAGCAATGGTGATTTGAAGTTTTATGTTACGAATTTATTGTTAGAGTTCCTCCTTTCGAATCACAAGAGACTGAAATGACTTATGAAAAAATTAGACGACTAAACGTTCACCATCCATTGCATTTGTTTGCTGGAGCTAAAGATTTGATTGCCAGACTGTTGCTCTGTGAAAAAAAGCGACGGTCGTATCAATTGTATCCAAGTACTGCAACACAAATGGATTAAATCCAATGAACACTGCGTTAACGAAGAAGGCATTTTTTTGTTTTTTTAAATTTGAGTAAAAATACCAAAAAATATAAAAATTAGAAATATAATTGTGTAACCCTTAGTCGGACAGGTCTGAATAAAATAATAATTAGTCCAACTAAATTGCAATCAAACATATTAAATCAAACATATTAAAATTTTTTGTCAATCCACTCTCAATCCCCATCAAACTGTAAAATTTATAAAAAATTACAGATTCAAAAAAAAATATTTAACACGCAAATTAAATGAAATAAGCGTTAAACAGATACAACTCGTCATTGTAAGAAGAAGAAATCTAATTGATATATGAGTTAATCATAAAAATAACCAACACTTTGTAATTTTATTAGATTGGGCTATAAATTCCATAAGTTTATGACCGTAAGCTTTATAATGTTTAATCTACTTTCACTTTATTTGATTAGCACAAACGACTTATTTATAGGGTTATTCGTTAACAAGTTTGAAAAGATTATCATACGAAATTTATTGGGTGACAGTCAAATGTTACAAACAGGTACAAAAGCAGTTCAATCAAGTGTTCCGAACGATTAACATCAAAGTTTTTCTTATCGCAAATAATTTTTCATAAAATAAAAATAAATAAAATTTCAACTAATTTTGAATTAAAGTTAAACTTTTTATATTGAAGTTTTATAATATTGTGATAGTTCAAGTGTTAGAATACACCAATAGAGCTTTTTTTCTTTCATTGTTTGTTTGTTTTTTTTTTTTTTTGCTAACGTGTGTGAACATTTAATTTAGTCAAATATTTTGACTAATTAATTATTAATTAAATCTTAATTTGTATATAATTTAAAAATTAAAAAAAAAAAAAAAAGAGTTAATAGCGAACAAAGAGGCTAATGGCAGGAATGCACCTGCAGCCAAAAACACTATTACCAAAATTGTAAAGAAAAAAATAACGGCAAATAATCTTTCAAAAATTACGCCTTTGCCCTCGTTAAACGATAACACTCCCAAAGAGTTAAAACCAAAATCGTTGGTACTTCGTGGACTCACCGAGTCACCGAGACTGAAGACTTAGACGAAATAAAAACGGACATTGAGACAATGGACGAAAAAATCGAAATTATTAAAATCTTACAGATGCGTTCAAAACGTAATGACCACAACAAAAGACTGTTACCGCTATACATCGTACTGTTCTCGCCAAACACCCCGCTAAATGTGGTGTATGCCATAAAACACATAAATCATCAAAAAGTTGAATGGCAAACTTTAAACCGACGACATCTTACAGTGTAAGAACTGCCAACGATATGGGCATACTGCAACTAACTGCAATTTAGAGTTCCGTTGTGTCAAGTGCTCGCAAACACACGAACCTGGATTTTGTACGGCGACTGAGGAGATTACAAAAGAAAACATCTTTTGTATCAATTGCAAGAAATCTGGACACCCCGCATCTTATAAGGGTTGTCCCATTTATCAATCAATGATACTTAGAATAAGAAAAAGAATCGCAGACAAGAGAGCGCAACAGGAGACAGCAAAAGCTACTCCTAAAATGTTTGACTCAATTAAAGTGTCTAAGGCAAACGGTACTTTTGCACAAATGATGCAAGGTGGACCAACAATGACATCAACGACGACGACAACAGCAGCACCCTTAGCTGCACCCTTACAACAACAGACGAACACCGACCTTGAAATAAAAACTTTGACAGAACGTATGGACAAATTGACGGTTGTCATGCAAAAACAAGGTGAACAATTGGCTCAACTCCTACAATTTTTCGCCCAATTATAAATTCCGCAAATCAAAATTCATTGCAAGACCAAGGACATCGACAACGACGACAACCTTCCAAATTTAAAATTATCGCGCTTAATGTAAATTCGATAGTAAGTGTACAACGACGACTAAATTTATTAAATTTCTTAAACTTACACCATCCGGACTGCCTACTTATCAACGAGACGAAACTAAATTCAAAACACCATTTGGAATTCAAAAACTATAACATAATTCGACGCGACAAAATAAATTCGACACAAGGAGGAGGTACGGCCATTTTGATTAAAAACGACATAAAATTCAAAATTATTGAACCACAATCAATAAGTAATAGAGAGGGCATCGAAATTGCCAATATAAGACTTAATATTAAAGGATCGGCACAAAAAATGTTCCTGATTTCAATTTACTGTACGGGCAACGCGAAACAAATTACAGAAAATCGTTTCGAGGAAGAATGGAGCAAAATTTTTGATGTTCTAAATTTAAGCAATCCTAACCATTTTTATTCAATTGCTGGTGACCTAAACGCACGACACAGAAACTGGGGAAATGCACTCAACAATTCGAGAGGCACACGACTAAACAAATGGATGACTGATTACGCTATGTTGTACCGTGCAAAATTATACAGATCTGACAAACCGACAATGATACGCTATGGTAACTATATAGACTTGGCAATAATGGACGTACGTAAATTCAAAAAAATTCTCAAGACCAAATTCCGACTCACCACTTTGACAGCGACCACCGAGCCATAGAAATTGTAATACGCGGGATAGGAAATTTAGATCTAGGCATCAATCAAATCGATAATGAAGATGAAGACGACGATAATGCATCAGAACAGTAAAATATTCGATATAATTTTACGGGGATCGACTGGACAAAATGGACAGAAAATCTCGAAAAAATACATCGGACAACAGCGACAACAACACTACAATATTTAGAGAGTGGTCAACAAGTACTGATACCGTTTGATCGTAACCTTACAATAGACGAGTGCGATGACTACATCACAACACTATCAAAACTAATTTTGGCCAACATCAAAACAAACTTACCTAAAAACCGACGGATCAATAACATGATGTGTTACAGTAACCCAACCATCGAACGAGTTTACAAACAAAAAATCATTTTTAGTTACCAAAATTAAAACGACAAAACGAAATTTGGCCAACAGTCGACATCAAAACAATACAGTGTTCAGAACAGAATACAGTATTTCAGAACAGTGCAAAAATGTGGACGGAAATCAAAAGGTTTACAGCCAAGGAAAAAAACAGACAAGACACTACTATAAAAACTTGGGAAATCGCAACGACGGACAAACAAAAATATAATCATTTCGGAATCGATTGGAATCAACTACAAAAAAGCAGTGACGGCACAAAATACAAAATTTTTGACGAAACACAAAATTTAAATATCCTTGGACAGCACATTCAGGACCACACTCTTCCAAATTCTAATCTCGGCAATCAACAACATGCAGTTGAAATTAAAAATTTATTTCAACCAATCATTGACCAACATCATAACGAACGAACACAACAAAAGACTAAAACAATATTTTCGGTTAAAAATCCAGCATACGCTCCACATCAACCGAACGACGACAAAAAATATTTTATCGACATTGACCAACTGATTAACATACTAAAATTAGCAAATACCAAAAAATCATTTGGGCCAGATCTTATACCAAACATTGTGTTTAAACATCTTCCGGACATTTTCGTCGTCGAAATTTGTACCCTCTTTAATAATCTCCTGAATAATCACTATTTCCCTGTCGCCTGGAAAATTGCGCGAGTTTTCTCAATTCTTAAAAAAGGCAAACCTTCGACTGATCCCGAAAGTTACCGACCAATTAGTCTACTTTCTAATTTTGGCAAACTTTATGAAATCATTATATACGAAAAAATTAACGACCATGTACGTACAAATAATTTGATGCCTGAAAATCAATTTGGTTTTCGACTAGGACATAGCAACGGTTCACGCAATCACTGAAGTTTTGGCTGACGTTACACATCAACTAAATTTTAACGTACCTACAGGCGCAGTTTTGATTGATATTAGAAAGGCGTTTGAATTTATCTGGCTTGACGGACTACTAGCAAAATTAAAAAACATGAACTTTTCGAACGACCTGATATAAATTATTTACGAATTATTGTACAATCACACTTTTTATACAACGTCTGGTGGCAATAAATGCTCATCTTCTAAATTTAAAATTGTAAATGGAGTCCAACAAGGATCCATCACTGCACCTATTTTATTTTATTTATACACGGCCGATTTAATTTCAAACAATTCTCTAAATTCTAAATTAATTCAATCATGTGCGTATGCGGACGACATGATTATATACAGTATATTTACAAAATTCTTTAAAATTCATCCAAAATTATTTCAATCTTTGGCATATAGAAATTAATCCAAATAAATTCGAATCAATTCTCTTTCGTCGACCATTTAGAAACGCTTCACGCGAAATGAGGAGAAATTGGCGTAAACTTTGTATCAAAATTAATGAACAGCCAATAAAATTGTGCGAAACAATAAAGTATCTAGGCGTAAACATCGATTATTTGTGTTATATGGCTACACATACGTCAATACAATTGGAAAAAGCGAGACGCGCATTTATGGGTGCGCGGCAACTCTTCTACAACAGACATTTAGACAGACGAGTAAAAATCATTGCATACAAAACACTTATACGACCAATTTTAACGTACGGATGCCAAGTGTGGTACAACCAGGTGCCAAGCTATATGGAACGGTACAGAGTTTTTGAACGAAAATGCCTTAGACACTGCAACGGACTTTACAGAAAGGCACAAACAGACTATACCCACTACATCTCTAATCGAGTGCAATATCAAAATTTCGACTCGGACCGTATCGACGTACATATTTTAAAATTAACGCGAAATCATATCAGACGAGCTTGTCTAAATACAGACAACTCGCTGATTTACGGACCTTATCACGTGGACACAACATTATCAAAATTATACGCAACAACAGGTACGGTACCAGGACCGAACACTTTCATTTACTTTGACCGTTTAGGCTACATTCAAAATCGTGACGGACTACCGTTAATATACCATGTGGCGAGGAGGCCAAACGAGAAATGGTTTGACGCGGACAAATTCTTGAACCCCGACGAACACATACGATTCAACACGACGCTACAAATTAATGACGATGAGTACGAAAGACGACGAAATGCGTATTGGTGGGTGGACGACGAAGTTGATGGTAATTTGCAGCAGCATCAATAATTTTTATATTTTTTGATAATTTTTAACGTTATACACTTGTATAGTATAATATTATTTATAAAATTAGAGTTAAAAATTAATGTAGAAAATTATGTTATAACAATTTTTATGGTTCGCGCGCGTTTTTCGGTCCCATTTTAAATTGTTAAATTTAGAATTTTTATTTATTTTTTGTGTGCTTGTGTGTGTGAGTGTGTACAGGTGTGGTTGTGTGTGTGAATGGTTTTTCATCTTTTTATTTATTTCACGTAGTTTTTAAGCCTATTTTGAGACGAATGACGTAAAAATTTTTGTAACATTTTTTTTTATGTCAAATTAATTTTATTGAGAATTTATATAAATTTTTTATAAATATGTAATTTTTGATAGTTTAATCTTTTATACAGTGTATATACAAAAATGTATTGTTTTAGAAAGTTAATGTACCCGAGTGCCCGTTTTATGTAGGGACAGTGGTACCATATTTATTTTGTATAATTTTTATTTTATGGCAAGCTTTTTATAAATCCACTTGCCTTTTATGAAACTTTTGTAATTGTTAATTAAGTAGTCCTATGTAAAAAAAAATGTTTCAAATAAATTGGATTTATTGTTAAAAAAAAAACAGGTACAAAAGCTAATCGCACATCTAATTATAATCATATATCAACATAAATTTGTAATACTACCGCATATTACATAAAATCGCTAAATATATATATAAATATATAAAAATTCGTTATTAAATCCTCTACAGACGATTTCAATCTTTCTTTGATCCACACATAAATGAAACATAAAATATACCATATCTATATAAACTTCTTAGATACGCACATGTAAATATAAAATTCGTATATACATACACTATATATGCATATTACATAAAATATATAGAGCGACGAGGTATGAAAAGTTTGCGATACATATAATATTTTTTTAGTTTTATATTATGAGCGTGATGAAAATGAAAAATTATTTAACGGATTTTTTTGTAGATATTTTTATTTCCATCGTATAACCAAAATACCAGGATATATATCATATCCTCATTATACTTTTCGTACATATACCACCATATTCACTTGAAAACACTCGAGAATATGTTTTGAAAAAAGTTTTTTCTTTAAGCTGTATAAATTCGAATACTCGTACATAAATACAAAATTTTGTGCTTTGCCACTGCCTAACTAGAATACTGTAATCAATCAATATTCTTTTCAACTGTCGTCGTGAAAATAAAAAAATAAAATATTTCTTGTGTACGCTATTGTTAGACAGAGCTTTTTTCTCCGATACACAATATTAAAATTCCAAATAAAAAAAAAAAATTAAAAATTAAAACGAGTGTTGATTTGGAAAATATTGGTGGAAATAAATCACAACCAAAAATGTATTGGATATATATATATATATATATATATATATATATATATATATATATATATATATATATATATATATATATATATATATATATATATAACAGCATAAACAGAAAATTAATGAACTTTGAAATTAGGATCAGACGCACATACTGAGAAAGTGTATGTATATATGATTGAGTGATTCAAACCATATCGAAACCTCCTGTCTCATACTTCGTAATAATCACCGGTTGGTAATAAATTTTCTTATATATGTGTATCAATGGCACCCCAATGAATTTATAATATAATGAACTGTGTAGAACGGGCACTGCAAACATTTTTCACTAAGAAAATGAATTAATTTCAAAAAAATATATATATATTAACTAGGTCATAAACTATCCAATTTATGAGTCTGGAAAAATAATAAACTTTTACAACATCTGAGATTTTATTTTTATTAAATGTTTTTTTAATATGAAAAATGTAATTTTTTTATTATTATTATTTTTGCAAGAATTTTCCATAAATCATTTAAATTGCTAACGACAAAATTAATAAATAAGAAATGCTGAGCTTTTTGACCGGTAATAAAATGTATGGTGTGTAAAAAATTTTTATTTTTGCAACTGTCAACATTTATGGAGACTGCAGACAAACATGACATTTATTAATAGACTTACAAAAATCTAAATATTCCTTTTACGTCGGTTTAGGACTGGTATATGGAACGTGCAATCGCTAAAAAACCAGACTTTCTACGAAGCTTGAGGGCCAAAATGTGGAGATCATTTGTCCCAAAACTATACACTGCTTTACATTGGAGATGACCTCGGTTATTTTTATTCTTGGGCCCAAGATGTAAAAGGCTGTTTTGGGTTTCAAACAAGTATTTGTAAGTTTACGCATGCGATTCTCCAACATGTCAATCATTTGTATTCATACGCCCACTAATGTAGGCCAACCAAAGGATAAAAACTCATTTTACAACAAAAAGAACTTCATATACTAACCTGAAAGTAAAAGTCGACTCGGAACTTAGTGGTCTGGAAGAAAAGTTATTAATTTTCACCAAAACCTTTTTTTAGAAGTGAAAAGCACTGGGAACCAATTTCAAACAACTGTTTTTCAATTCCAATGGGAGAAAACTATCGGTCAGGAAGCTGATGTTAAAGCTTCGACACAAGAAACACTTGTATAAATAAGGGATATGGATTAAGTGACTATACTGGCCAAAGTACTTCAGGCTATTGAATCGATGATGCAAAACATAAAAGGTTTTGCCTATATAAAAACGATAACAGATCCTTCTCGGAAGACAGAAATGGCAGTGTTTAGCCTTCCAAAGAAAAAAGCAGAGAACGTCATTATTTTAGTAGATGCTTTCATGCACTGTAATGTGTTTACATGTAATGCATCAGAGACATCTGTTATGATTTTTGAATTCGTTTTGGAAAAGAATCCAAAGTAAAACCAGCAACAAACAACGCATGTTTAGTAAAACATGGTTCTTCGAGCCGGATATTAGAAAAAGGCGCATATTCAAGCATTTGATATTTATTCAAAATTTGTGCCGTCTTATACGCACCATTGATTGGTATTTAAATTTTGTCTGAACGATGTGCACGCTACCCAATTGCAAGGTGGAATAAATTTATTAATTAACTGTGCAGTGTCAAATAGTTAGCAAATTTTGGCAATAGCAATAAGTAAAATCGAGAGCTCAAAGAAATTGCGTTACCCGCAGAAAGGTAGTATGACACAAATTATTGGCATACGTGAGTGATTTGAAAGATTCAAAGTGCCTCGGATATTGAGCAGCTAAAAACAAGAGCGCAAGACGCGCACAGCAAATATTCGATCAATTCATGAGTATCGAGGAAAAAATTATTCATTGTGATCTATCCGAAGAGTCTTGGTCCGTTTGAGGACAGTTATTACACTGCCATTTCCAGACTCAACGTGTGGATAGGAAAAAAAAGCGTAGCAGATAAAATAACACACCCTGCAGGCAATGACACAATTAAGTTGTCTCTCAATGGTGGCGTGGACGTTAAGTTTCCGAAAATAAATATTCCGATTTTTTGTGGGGAATATAAAGAGTGGCAAACGTTTTTTGATCTTTTCTCGTTCACAATACATGAAAAAGATTTTTTGACATCATCACAAAAATTTCAATATTTAAAGAATTTCCTTAGAGGCGATGCAGAGCGATTTCTGCGTAACACAAATGTGACTGAGGCAAATTACAACGATGCCTTGCAAAAGCTAATAATTCGGTATGACAAGAAACCTCACACCATAATGTCGCACATTGCATCGTTTTTGAAACAATCATCGATCAATAATCCGACCACAGCAAACATTCGAGCCTTGACAATTCAGATGAAGCGGTTCGGGGACTTAAATGTCTAGAGACGAAGGCAGATTTTGCTGAACAAATTAGATACAAAAACGCAGGCAATGTGGTCTCAAGAAAATATAGAAGATAAAGATTTCCCTACCTTATAGGAGTTTTTTGAATTTCTGGACAGAGGTACAGATCAGCTGGAGTCGATAAAAGCATATACAGCGAAGAAATAACCGCCATGTTCGTCCAGCAAAATAAATAAAATAAATCCATTCGCTATATACTGGCCAACAGCAATACAGTGCCATTATCATCTCCATTGTGAATGAATAACGACTACAAGTTATTCGAATGCGAAACTTTTAAAGCAATACTAGTACCTAAGAGAAAGAATATTTTTGCAGCAGAAAAACGGTGCTTTAACTGCTTCAACTATAAGCACAGCGTGTATGCATGCACGACGAGGGGTAGGTGTCGTCAGTGTTACCACAAACATCACACATTATTGCATTTACATGAACAAGCGAGCAATCGCCCAGCATCTCAAAGCTCAACGGTTGATCCAAAGCTACAGTAGTTTTACAAGTTACAACAGCATCTCAAGTCGTATTGCCCACAGCAAGGGTAAATCTCAGATGTAACAACGGCGATAAAATAAACTGTAGAGCGTTAGTAGATTCGTCATCACAGGAATCATTCATTACTGAAGAATGCGTTCAGAAGTTAGGAACAAAGCGAACAAATGGGCGAATGTTTATGAGTGGTCTTGGAGATACCAAGTTGGGTCATTCAATTGGCCAAGTTGGGTCATTCAATGCAATTGGCATGCAGTATCCGCAAGTGGAAGTTGAATTATAAGTCGTGCCAAAAATAGCGTGCACTGGCGGATCCGAAGTTCAATAGGAGAGATGTAGTTGAAATTCTGTTTGGCACCGAAATATATTATGCCGTAACTGGAAGTAAGAGACTACAGTTAAGTAATCGTTTAGTTGCAGAGGAAACCGCATTTGAATGCCAGATGAACCAACGTGGTCTGATGCTACGCAAAGGTGCAAGGAATTATTTCTGACGACAACAAAACGAAGCCCCCAGAAGGATGATTTTTGGTGAAGTTACTATTTTCGATACATCCAAGTAAAGTTGGTTCGATTTGCATTTAGCAATAAGCCGATTAAAGGCAATGGAACGAAAGTTTGGACGGGACAGCTCATTTCGAGATTCATACGTCGAGTTCATGAGGGAATTTGAAGAATTAGGTCATGTCGAAAAAATAGCAAGTGACCAATTAAATCAGCAGCAGTATTATCTTCCCCATCATGGCGTTTTTAAATCCTCGAGTTTAACAACTAAGTTGCGCGTCGTATTTGACGTTTCAGCTAAGTCAAACAATGGCAAGCGATTGAATAACATTTTGCGTGTAGGTCCAGTCATACAATTTTCGCTATTGAACATATTATTATGATTTCGTCAGCATCAATTTGTTTTGAGTGCCGACATCGAAAAAATGTATCGCCAGGTGCTAGTCGATTCGGAAGATACAAAAATGCAAAATATTGTTTGGCGAAGCAATAGAGATCAGCCGATTTGTGATTATCTGCTTAAGACTTTGACATATGGCACAGCGCCACCGTAATTTTATCGACAAGATGTCTAAAGAAACTAGCATTATTATATCAAGAGCTGCACACCCAATTCAATAGAAAGAGATATGTATGTAGGTGATTTAATGACAGGAGCAGATTCGATGGAAGAGTTAATACAATTGAAGAACAGCATCGATAGCGTACTTCAATCAGCCAAGTTCAACATGCAAATATGGGCGTCCAATGATGAAGAAATACGGCAAGCAATTTGTGAAACAAAATACGAAGACAAGCAGCATAAAAATTGCAGAGCATCCAGAAGCAACCAAACTCTTGGGTTTGGAGTGGTATCCCCAAACTGATAAATTTCAGTTTTCCACGAATTTTGAAAATCACACGAAGCACACTAAAAGATCGATGTTGTCGAAGTCCAGCAGAGTTTTCGACCCTCTTGGATGGTTATCCCTACAACTGTTCAGGTAAAAATATTAATCCAAAGCACTTGGCTGCAAGCTATTGATTGGGATGATGAGCTACAAGCACCAACACATAGACGTTGGGAAGATTTACGCCAAGACTTAGAAAACCTTGGACACATACAAATTCCCCGATGGCTTGGGTCTCATAAAGAAGTCGAACTGCATGGATTCTGCGACTCGAGTCAATTCGCATATGCTGCAGCCGTGTACTGCCACGCCACCACCGGAACCACAATAATCACGCACTTAATAGCAGCCAAAACCAAAATAGCACCGATTAATCAGCTGAGCATTCCTAGATTAGAACTAAATAGTACCGTCTTGCTTACAAAATTAATGGTAGCTGTTCAAAACTCCGTTGAGCTTGAGTATTGAAAACATGACGCTATGGTCAGACTCAAAAATTGTACTTGATTGGTTATCTTCGCATCCTCGAAGATGGCCAACATTCGCCGCCAATCGCACATCTGCAATTTTGACTAGCTTTAAAACAGAATGCTGGAAACACGTAAGGTGGGCTGATAACCCTGCGAACTGTGCTTCTCGGGATATAGACACTACCGAGTTAAACGACAATAAGCAGTGGTGGAATGGTCCCCCGTGGTTGATGAAATCTACTGAAAATTGGCCGTCACAACTAGTCTCATACGGCACACATGAAGAAGCCAAGGTTGAGGAGTTCGCATTCAAGATAGTTATTGAAAACCATGTCCTCCAAGATATCATAGACAAGTATGCCAGCTTTTATAAAATGTCCAAGATATTAGCATTGGTTCGGTTTGCACGCAATTGTCGAGTGCCGAAATCGCAGCGAAGCATCCATGATAATAATTCTCTTTGAACAAGGTATATAATTTGGTGAGGATCTAAACGCACTGGCCAGATATCAAACAGTACATAAATCCAGTGGACTAAAGGCATTAAATCCATTTGTCGATAAAGCGGCAATCTTACGAGAGGGTGGAAGACTTAGTAAATGAGCAGCGCCATATTATATAAGACACCCAATTATTTTGCCATGTAAATCGAGATTACCACAATAAATTCTATCACTCCGGCATTGGTTTGACCAGTAACTTGTTACGCAGTAAATTTTGGATTTTTCGAACAAAAAATGTTGTACGTAGAATTGTATGCAAATGAGTGCCGTGTGTAAAGCAAAAAGGAACAAATCGCAGCTCATGGGTGACTCCGGAAAAAAGAGTTACGTATGCTGACGCGTTTGTAAATGTATAGGCGTCGATTACGCTGGCCCGTTCAGAGTGACTCCAGTGAGAAAAATAGGTCAACATCCAATCAAAGCATATATATGCATATGTTTGTATCTTATTTGTGTGCATATTTGTGTTGTCGGGGACCTAACTTCGCAACGTTTTCTTGCAGCGGTTAGCCGAATGACCGCAAGACGTGGGATTTGCAGGGCAATGTTTAACGATAATAGTTTCAATTATACCAATTTTTAGGGACCAATCAAGCGAATATTTGTTCTTCTCTGTTAAGGCAAAAAATTGTATGGCATTAGCTAAATGACATTGTTGTCATAAAAGACGAACAGTTGTCTATGACGAGGTGGACAATCGGGCATATTGTCGAGCTACATCCAGGAAATGATGGCAAGGTGAGGGTAACAACAGTTAAAACAGCGGAAGGCACATACAATAGAGAGGCGTCCTATCCATAAATTATGCATACTTCCTGTCAATTAAAACGATGTTTAACGTCGGCGGTATATTTTAGTAGATGCTTTCACGCATTACATGTAATGCGTCAGAGACATCTATTATGATTTTTGTATTTAAGTTTAGTACAATTTCGTTAGTATGTTTGGTATATAAACTATTGCCTGCGTACTTTAGTTCAGTGCAATATCGTGACTTGCGATAAAATGGTAACAATAAAGTTAGAATCAAAAAAAAAAAAAATCATGTGAGTGTTGATTATTGAATTCGTTTTGGAAAAGAATGCAAAGTAAAACCAGCAGCAAACAACACTTGTTTAGTAAAACAAATAGCAAAATAATTGGCTGGGTTATTTGCAGAATTCGATAAATTAACCAAAAGCCTCGATTATGGTCACCAAGCAAAACAATAAAAGATTTTGAACAACAGGTTTATGTTATTTATAAAGTACGTTTAAGAAGAGGGTCATTTTGCAAAAGGATAAAGCCATTAGAGGATATATATATATATATATATATATATATATATATATATATATATATATATATATATATATATATATATATATATATATATATATATATATATACAGGGTGGCTGAGACCAAATGTTACTGACTTCACTCTGCTGTCGTTTGTGTAGTTGTCATTTTCGCGAGTCAATTTTTTGACAGATTGAAGTTTGGTTAGTTGTTTACATGTGGGCAACAAATAATTGTTCTAAATTAATATCTTAATAAAAAAATCGTAATGGAATACAAATGTAATTGCACTGTATTTGGGAGGAAATCCACAAACAGCAATAGTTCGTCAGCTCCAGCATTTGCATGTGAATAAAATGTTTGTGTATCGAACCATAATTCGATAGAACGAAACTGGTAGCATCGCTAAACGCAACAGAGGCGGTCCTAAAAAGACAGCAACATCAAAAGAAAAGATACGAAAGGTGAAGAAACGAATCCAATGAAATCCTCGTCAAAGTGCCAATCAATTAGCCGCACGTCTACATGTTTCACGATACAGCATTCAAACCATATTGAAAAATGAACTACACTTGAAACCCTACAAGATACAAAAAGTTCAAGATCTTACGGAGGCACAACAAAAAGTTAGGCTTGAAAGGACTCGAGCATTGAAGGCCTTGGCCGAACTTGATGAGATTCCAAAAATTGTCTTTTCTGATGAGAAAATTTTCACCATTCAACAGTTTGTGATCGTGTTTGGTTAGAGCATAAGTCCAACGATAATTTGGACACAAGAGTTGCCATGCGCAAGCAATCACCAGCTTATGTTATGTTTTGGGCTGCAGTTACTGCAGATGGACGCACTCCACTGGTTTTCATCGAACATGGAGTCAAGGTAAACCAAGAGGTGTACCGCCAAAAGATCCTAAACAATGCTTTGTTACCTTGGGCACGTAAACACTTTGGTACGAACCGTTGGACATTCCAACAAGACTCGGCACCGTTACACAAATCTCGAGCGACACAGCAATTTTTACGAAATTGCGTTCCGCGGCTGATTTCGTCGAAAGAATGGCCACCATATTCACCAGACTTGAATCCCATGGATTTCTCCATATGGTCCATTTTGGAAAGTAAGGTGTCCACTAAAAAATACGAAAGTGTTGATGCATTGAAGTCAGCTCTTATTCGAGAATGGAATAAAATACCGCAAGCCCACGTTCGGTCAGCATGCAATGCTTTCTATGGAAGACTGAATCAAATAATCAGAGCCAAAGGAGGTCATATCGAGCAGTAACATGTTTTTCATAAAATGTATTATGTTTTTGACATATTCCACGAAATTTCAATGAAAAATAAACAAAATTAAAAAAATTACAGCGTTTTCATTTGGTAACACTTGGTCTCAGCCACCCTGTATATATATATATATATATATATATATATATATATATATATATATATATATATATATATATATATAAATATATATATATATTTATATATATATATATATATATATATATATATATATATATATATATATATTTATATATATATAAAAAATATATATATAAATATATATATATATATATATATATATATATATATATATATATATATATATATATATAATTATATTTATTTATATATATATATATATATATATATATATATATATATATATATATATATATATATATATATATATATATATATTTATATATACAGGGTGTCCCTAAAGTGGCTGACACGAATAGTACCGTTGGATTCCTTGACCAAAGCGAATATGACTTTACTTCTACCACTTCGCACTGTGAAGCCCCCCTATCAAGTTATAGACGTTTGAAGAGGAGCCCTACAACGTCGTACCTTGTATTAAAGATAACTCAATATCAAGAGAAAGAACCATTTGTTTTTCTTAATGTTTATATCGTTAAAAAGATGATTAAATTTTCTTTCAAATAAGGTATAATATGTATAAATATTTACGTAAAAAGTATTTCAAATTAATACAAAACTTTTAGAATTGAAATTTTTTTAAGAAAATTTTTTGTTTCTTTACCATTTATCTTTTAACAATTACTCTACGACAATAAATATTTTTTAATTAGAACATAGTTTAGACTCTTAGCTTACAGAAAAGCTAACTATTTGTCATATTTGCAATAATATGTTATCTAAAAAAATTAAAAGATTACAATAAAAATTTTAAATTTTCTTTATTAGACGCATTTATTGTTTATAACAATTCCACGACTAGCATTCGGAAATTGCAGCAAAAACCGGAATTGGAAAATCTATCGTACACAGGGAAATTAAAAAAGAAAAACTCCATCCTTATCATTACCAAACAGTACAAGACATTTTGGAAAGTGATAAAATATCAAGAAAAATTTGTTGTGAATGGGTAATTGAGCAACAAACACGAGATTTTTGGTTTCCAAAGAAAATAATTTTCACAGATGAAGCTGCATTTACTCGGAACGGATCTATAAATTTACACAACATGCATTCCTGGTCATCAAATAATCCTCATTTAAAAATTGTAAACAGTTACCAACATAATTTCACAGTACATGTAAGGCCGCGGAGGACCTTTACATTGGCCAGCAAGATCACCGGAACTAAATCCGTTAGATTTTTACCTCTGCGGCCATTAAAAACTAAAGTTTATGCTTCATCTATCCCAGATATAGCAACGTTAATTGCTAGAATATATGAAGCTTGTAACGAAATCGAACGGGATAGAAACGTTTTCTTAAAAGCTTGCAATTCATTTATGAATAAGTGTTTGGAATGCATAACGGCTAATGGTGGTCATTTTGAGAATTTGTTGTAAATATTGCGAAATATTATGACCTAATACCAGTACTAATTTCTACCTCAATACTTGCGTCTAATTAAGAAAATGCAAAATTTTTATTGTAATCTTTTAATTTTTTTAGATAACATATTATTGCAAATATGACCAATAATTATTTTTTCTGAAAGCTAAGATTCTGAACTATGGTTTAATCAAAAAATATTTATTGTCGTAGAGTAATTGTTAAAAGATAAATGGTAAAGAAACAAAAAATTTTCTTAAAAAAATTTCAATTCTAAAAGTTTTGTATTAATTTGAAATACTTTTTACGTAAATATTTATACATATTATACCTTATTTGAAAGAAAATTTAATCATCTTTTTAACGATATAAACATTAAGAAAAACAAATGGTTCTTTCTCTTGATATTGAGTTATCTTTAATACAAGGTACGACGTTGTAGGGCTCCTCTTCAAACGTCTATAACTTGATAGGGGGGCTTCACAGTGCGAAGTGGTAGAAGTAAAGTCATATTCGCTTTGGTCAAGGAATCCAACGGTACTATTCGTGTCAGCCACTTTAGGGACACCCTGTATATATAAATATATATATATATATATATATATATATATATATATATATATATATATATATATATATATATAAATAAATATAATTATATATATATATATATATATATATATATATATATATATATATATATATATATATATTTATATATATATTTTTTATATATATATAAATATATATATATATATATATATATATATATATATATATATATATATATATATATATATTTATATATATATAAATATATATATATATTATATATATATATATATATATATATATATATATATATATATATATATATATATATATATATATATATATATATATATATATATACAGGGTGGCTGAGACCAAGTGTTACCAAATGAAAACGCTGTAATTTTTTTAATTTTGTTTATTTTTCATTGAAATTTCGTGGAATATGTCAAAAACATAATACATTTTATGAAAAACATGTTACTGCTCGATATGACCTCCTTTGGCTCTGATTATTTGATTCAGTCTTCCATAGAAAGCATTGCATGCTGACCGAACGTGGGCTTGCGGTATTTTATTCCAATCTCGAACAAGAGCTGGCTTCAATGCATCAACACTTTCGTATTTTTTAGTGGACACCTTACTTTCCAAAATGGACCATATGGAGAAATCCATGGGATTCAAGTCTGGTGAATATGGTGGCCATTCTTTCGACGAAATCAGCCGCGGAACGCAATTTTGTAAAAATTGCTGTGTCGCTCGAGCTTTGTGTGACGGTGCCGAGTCCTGTTGGAATGTCCAACGGTTCGTACCAAAGTGTTTACGTGCCCAAGGTAACAAAGCATCGTTTAGGATCTTTTGGCGGTACACCTCTTGGTTTACCTTGACTCCATTTTCGATGCAAACCAGAGGAGTGCGTCCATCTGCAGTAACTGCAGCCCAAAACATAACATAAGCTGGTGGTTGTTGGCGCATGGCAACTCTTATATACAAATTATCGTTGGACTTGTGCTCTAACCAAACACGATCATTCTGTTTATTCACAAACTGTTGAATGGTGAAAATTTTCTCATCAGAAAAGACAATTTTTGGAATCTCATCACGTTCGGCCAAGGCCTTCAATGCTCGTGTTCTTTCAAGCCTAACTTTGTTTTGTACCTCCGTAAGATCTTGAACTTTTTGTATCTTATAGAGTTTCAAGTGTAGTTCATTTTTCAATATGGTTTGAATGCTGTATCGTGAAACATGTAGACGTGCGGCTAATTGATTGGCACTTTGACGAGGATTTCGTTGGATTCGTTTCTTCACCTTTCGTATCATTTTTTTTTTATGTTGCTGTCTTTTTAGGACCGCCTCTGTTGCGTTTAACGATGCTACCAGTTTCGTTGTATCGAGTTATGGTTCGATACACAAACATTTTATTCACATTCCAATGCAGGAGATGACAAACTATTGCTGTTTGTGAATTTCCACCCAAATACAGTGCAATTACACTATTACGTTTGAATTCCATTACGATTTTTTTATTAAGATATTAATTTAGAACAATTATTTGTTGACCACATGTAAACAACTAACCAAACTTCAATCAGTCAAAAATTGACGCGCAAAAATGACAACTACACAAATGACAGCAGAGTGAAGTCAGTAACATTTGGTCTCAGCCACCCTGTATATATATATATATATATATATATATATATATATATATATATATATATATATATATATATATTTATATATATATATATATAAATATATATATATATATATATATAATATATATATATATATATATATATATATATATATATATATATATATATATTTATATATATATATATATAATATATATATATATATATATATATATATATATATATATATATATTTATATATATTATATATATATATATATATATATATATATATATATATATATATATATATATATATATATATATATATATTCATATATTTAAGCATCACTTTTTTAAAGAATACAATGTTTTTTATAATTCGAGTAATATAAAATAAAATATTATTCACCATTTTCTAAATCATTAATCTAAATTATTTTCATTTTTGTGCAAGAGTATAAAACTGTGATTAAGAACTAAATAATAATAAAACGATAGCAAATTCATAAAGTTATTGTTTGTTTCTTCAAGTCACAAAGACACAATGAAGCAACAGCAGATCTATAGTATAGTACCAGCATCTTAAGTAAACACAGTGCATATAAAATCTATTTTTGATTATAAAATCCATTTTCATCTTATTTTATTACAATAATATTGCATTTTCCATATAATAATATATAGAAGTGTATTTATTATGCTTTCTTTGAATTTATTTATGTACATACAGCTTTTTTATGCTTCGACTTAGTTTCTTAAATTATATATATATATATATATATATATATAGTATATATATATATATATATATATATATATATATATATATATATATATATATATATATATATATATATATATATATATATATATATATATATATATATATAAGAAATACAACAACATAAAACTGAACTGTATCTTAAAATAAATACTACTAAAAAAATGTTTATACATAAATCAACATATTTTTTTTTTGTTATATTTTATGTACGTAGACGATTCTAAACATGGATCAAATAAAATTATAAACATTTATTACTTGTGTTCGCTTGTAGTTTTATAAAATTGCAATTTTATACAAAAACAACTGTCTACAGTACATATTATTGTTGTTGCCGCCTTCGATGGGATTTATATGTGTAGAAAACTTTTAAAAACATCTAGATATACAGCAGGAATTTACATAAAATTTTATTCTAATAAAATTTATGTTGGTATCATCATTTATATATATATATATATATAATCATTTATATATATATATTTATAATATATATATATATATATATATATATATATATATATATATATATATATATATATATATATATATATATACATTAATTTTATTAATACTAGTTTATGTTTGGTTTTAAACTATTTAAAATACCACATTGCAACTAAACAATTATAGTTTCAGTATAATTTAAAAAATTGATATCGTCCATAAATCTAAATTAGAATATAAATAAAATATTTAAACATTTCTCTGAAGGTTTTAATAGTTGGTTTTCAACACTATCAAATTTAAATACCATAAATAGTGCAAAAACATGTCAAAGTTCAATTTAGTTGCCAGACACTAGAGTAATTAAAACTAATACCTATATAACCACAAATATAAATCAATGATGGTCGAAAATTTCAATCAAACAAAGTAGTTTTCAATTTAATAAACGAGACGGTATAATTTTTTTTTTGTTGGTTCAATGCCAAAGCTTTTATCAATTCTATCACAGTTAATATTTAATAATCTACTTTATGCCGTTGTCGGCATACATATGTGGTGGCCGGTATATGTTAATATTCAGAATGACTTACTCTATATATAGTTATTAACATTAAAAATTTATTTTGAAAATATTAAAATTAAAAGAAAAATTGCAATATTGCAACCAATACAATTAAAGAATTATAATTTGAAAGTTCTGCACAATTGTAGTTTTAAAGTATACTCTTATTATATTACGCATAAAAAATAAAACTAGATGGTCTTGAAAAAAAAATCGATATTACCTACATAATTTTTATGACTATCTCATATGAGCATCAACCTTTTATTTTTATGCGTCACCAGTAAGTTTTAGTGGACCTTGTGCACTTTGATCTTTTCCATATTCATGTCAGGATACAACAATCTAAATCATATACCAAGACACGCTTTGTGAGCAAGCTTTCACTCCAGCGATGACTTAGCAATTCCATTTCACGGTAAATGGGTATACGGATCCTCACATAGTTGGAAAAGTCATGCCGAGTATATAACATTGACGAAAGTTGATTTTTTTTAGCACAGCAAAATCCGGTCTGGGTGTTTCGCTTCGACAATTAAATCGGCATTCAATCAGCCACTCACACTATGTTGGCCACACCCGACGAATCAATTTAAATTTTTTATTTTTAAAAAAATTATTATTTTTAAGCTGCGCCGTTGTAGATACTTTATACATCCAGTGTCTACTGCTGTCCTTTTGTACAACCTGTACCAATAACTATTTCACTTTTTTTTCAACAAAAAAAAATCAAAGCTTATATATATATATATATATATATAATATATATATATATATATATATCACAGATTACAGTCTACAATTTGTATCGAAACGGCACCTTAGTTTACAACTGCTAGGAACAAATCCAGACAACCTCAAAATTTTATTTTAGTAAAGATCGCCAAGCAATAAAACATAATACAAAGATACAAGATAAAAAGCAAATAAATAAAATATTTTTTTTTAACCAACTCGACTTTAGGTAGAGACATAAAACAGATTTTCATATGAGATCAACTTAAACCAACTCCAACTATTTCGAGTTGCACGGAATTTTGAAATTACCAAATAATTTCGTTTGCTTTGGACGACCCTCAATTGAATTTTACTACGTAAAAAAAGAGATAGTAAAATTATTCATATATCTAGCTTTTCGAGCATAAAGATGTATAGAGAGAGGAAGAGAGAGTGTATACAATTTAAAAAGTAAGAGAATTGAAATTATAATCGAAAATCGGAAACGACTTGAAATATAAATATAATTTTTTTTATTTCAAGTTTTTGTTGGTGTTTTAATTTAACATGGAAATAAATTTAAAAAAAATATTAGTAAAACCTACGAAATGGTTAAATTAATTAGGTGTTTTATGACAAATTAATCCAATATGAAGCAAAATAAGTCAAAAGAAATTAGTTATAATCCATGTTTAATCAACTTAAATATTAAGTCTATATATTCTTTTTTATTTAAAACTTTACGACGCCATTTTTATGTACACGAACCGATATTAAAAATAATTGTAAATTTTACAGGATATTTAAACATTATTATGATCACCAATTTCAATTCAAATCCGTTCGAGTTTTCTAGCAAAAGAAAAAAATTTAACTGTCTATGTACTATATTGATGAAAAAATGTTCATAGCCGAAAAAACGATTTTTTTTGTTGTAAACTAAACACAGATTTTTTAGTTAAGCAATTATATATTATGTGCTCAGTAAATATGCTCAAGAGAGAAAAAATAGACAGTGCGGAAGGTGTTCAAATCACTAAAATGTTGCCCTTATTTATGCTTACATTTAATAATAAAGAAAATGTATAAAATATATACAATATAAAAGCCATCCTTAACATGAGAGTCAGAATCGAACCATCGAGAAAACCAACTGGTCAAATTCCTAAATGTAAAAAATGCCAAAGCTATAACCACACCCAAAGATATTGTCAACGGAGAACAAGATGCGTCAGATGTGCAGGAAAACATACCGCCAAAGCATGTCCTTTGAGTAAAAATGTTCCCCCAAAATATATAAACTGTAAAGAGCAGCATCCAGCAAATTATAGAGGATGTGAAGTAGCTAACGAACTTCACAAAATAAAAGACAAAGCGCTTCAACAAAACCACAGGATACCTTTTGAAAGGAAGCCTATTGTAAATGTGGAGTAAAAATAAACAATAGTGGGAAATAATGACGGTACCGATACCCCAATTCTTGAAAAGATTCTAAAATACATAGAAACCCTAAAAATTCGGCTTGTGAAACAAGAAAAAGAAATTTAAGAATATTTAAAAGCATAGAAGCTCGAAATAGGCTCTTAAATATTCAAGGTATATTGAATGAAATCACTTCCATGATTTCCTGAAATATGGGAATGGATCAAATACTTAGAATTGTCATCTGGAATGCAAATGGGCTAATACAATATATTTCAGAACTAGAAATACAGAAAAAATAGATATATGCCTAATATCTGAAAATCATGTGACTAAAACTTCATTTTCTAAAATACGTGGGTATTGTTGTTAGCACGCCATCCCTCCAGCAAGAAAAGAGGAGGATCAACTATATTTGTAAAAGAAAATATAAAACACCACGAAGGAATAAAAGTTGAAGAAGAAATTATGAAAGTAGCAACTATCAATGTTCAACTAAATGGTTGAAAAGAATACAATGTTCTTGATGAGATCAAGACTAAACCCACAAAGAAAAGGAGCTACTTACCGCAGGTCAAGCAACAAAATGCGTATTTTACTCTGGAGGTAAACCAACATACTGGCCTATGGATCCAAATAAAATTCTAGATCTCATAGATTTTTATGTAACAAAAGAAATATCAGGAAACTACGTATTCATAGAAGACGATACACGCCTATCGTCAGATCATTGTCCTGTAATCTTGCCTCCCAGTGCAACGATTGTTAAGAAAGAGTCGTTGCCTAAATTAACAAACAATAGAACAAATTGGAAACTGTTCCAGAAACTAGTTATAGTGAAGTTAAAACTTCGGCACAATGGGAGGACCAATTAGAGCAACTTAATAATATTATTCAACAAGCAGCTTGGGATAGTACGCCTAATAGTCAAAAAGAAACTCGAACACATATCAACTTCTCTTTGGAAGCTCGAGAATTGGTTAGAGAAAAACATAAACCACGAAAAACATGGCAGAGAAATCGGGCCCCACAAAGTAAAACTATACTCAATTAGCAATAAACTAAAACTTTTAATCAAAGAAAATAAATGAATGAATCGATTCATAATTACCTTACTAGCTTTACTGGTCAAAAAGATACCGATTATTCTCTCTGGATGGCAACTAAAAGCCTAAAAAAAGTCACCTAAAAGGCAAGTACCTGCAGTTAAATGTGATGTTGATACTTGGGCTAGAAGCGCAAAGAAAAAAGGTATTTTTACATTATATCTTGGAGAAACATTCAGATTCCTCCCAAGACAAATTTTAGATGAAAACATAACACTAGTTAACAAAATTGTCAGCCAAAGCATAAAACCTGTATCTTTACAAGAGTTAAAAGAAATCAGCAATAACTTAAGCTTAAAAAATCTCCTGGTCATGATCTAAATCCAGGACAAATAGTTAAAGCACTACCTGAAAATAGATTACGGAAGGAAAGTGGCGACCAATGGAAAGTGTCAGAAATGATAATTATACCAAAACCAAGCAAACCACTTAATGACAAAAAAATGGTGTAGGCCGGTTTCTTTGCTTCCAACTATTTCTAAGCTATTCGAAAAATTGCTACTTAAAGAGACTCAAATTAATCATAGAACAAAGAGATCTTATTACTCCCTACCAATTCGGTTTCAGAGAAACATATTGGACTATAGAACAGGTTTACAGAATCACAGACATAATTGAAGATGCGCTGGAAAGAAAACAAATATGTTCAAGTATTTTCTTGGATATAGCACAAGCCTTCGACAAAGTATGGCACAGATGACTAGAATTTAAACTGCATCGAGATTTACCAAAGCAGTTTTATCAGATTCTAAAATCTTACTTAGCTGATCGACATTTTATGGTAAAATATGAAGATTGTCTCATTGTCTAAAATTTAGCAGGAGTACCCCAAGATAGTGGGTTAGGTCAAATTTTATATATCCTATACACAAGAGATTTGCCAAATACAGATGAAACTCACACAGCAACATTTACTGATGACACAGCAATCTTAGCAATTGGTAGCAATGTAGAAGAAGCAACGAGAAAAGTGCAAAGAGGCACTAATACATTGAGTAACTGGACAACGAGATCTAGGCATGACACGTGACGCTAAGCTTAAGTGGAAAGAGCATGTCAAAAAGAAAAGCTAACCATCAAATACAGAAAAATGTACTGGCTTATAGGTAAGAATTCCGAGCTATCACTACGTAATAAACTACTGATATATAGACAAATTCTAAAACCAATATGGACCTACGGTATTCAGCTTTGAGGATGTACTAAGAAGACCAATGTGAAAATAATACAATCATTCCAAAACAAAGTGTTACGTGGTATTGTAAATACACCATGGTACATCAGAAATGATAATCTCTATAGGGACTTAAAGATGGAATACGTCATCAAGAAGACTTATTAGTATAACTTATAATTGTAACATTTTGTAAATTGTAATTGTATAGTTGTAACTTATAGTTGCCTACTTATAAATAAAAATGTTCCTCAACTTGCCACTATATAGGAGCTTTATTGTTACTTATTATAGGAGCTTTATAGGGACTACGAGTGTCCTAAGGCTTTACTGGTTTATAGTGGAATGGCTTCGGCAATCTTGGTGTTGGTTTTCTTCTTGGGCCCGAGATTAATACTGTTTTGGATTTCAAAGCCGTTGATAATCGTATGTGCAAGCTACGTTTACGTATGCGACTAGCCAACCTCACATGCATTGTATTCGCATGCACCCTAATATAAGACAACCAAAAGATAAATACTTCGTTTACAACAATTTGGATAATTTGATGGGATCTATATTGCACGCAGTCAGAATAATGATTGGATACTTAATGGCTAGAATTGGCCAAAATCAGACTGACTTATGTATACTCATTTTTGCTAATAAATTGATCATTAATTAGTCACTGCAAAGATAAGTCAAACAGTGTGTGGAGGTGCGCATAGGGGACTAAAGTTACAAGAAATTCATACTGCAGTGACTAAAAAGAACAATTTCCCTGGGGTTGATTGTATTAATTCTGAGCTTTCAATATTTGGAGAGGATACTTTGTGGAACTATCTTTTGACCTTATCCGATTAGTCTGGAAAAGCAAAGTTATGCCCAATGAATGAAAAAAAAACTCGTTAATGCCTTATTTTTAAGTAAGAAGATCGCTTAAAATGTGAAAACTATGGATGCATAAGACAACTTTTTTTTGCTGAGTACATAAATTACTGTCTTACAAAACACTAAAGAGAACCCAAAGAGGATTTCATCAGACCAAAGAAGATTTCATCAGATTCGGTCAATCACTGATCAAGTTTTTTTCGCTGATTCTATCATAATATTACTACACATTTCGCGATTGATTAAGTGATTTAGAATGCACGACAAAGCATTAAGCAATATCTCCCGGATACTTGGCCGGACCCACTATACACCCGTTTTTCCATATACTTGGAAAGATAAGGCCGGATATTAGTTAAATTATTAAGATCGAGCCGGTTACAGACACCTTTGCGGCCAATAATTAGTAAATTATTGTGGGGTATGGAAAATAAAGGTATGTCAGTAATGACAGAATTGGTCCGGTTTCCCGGGAGCCAATAGTCAAACTAATGTTAGCATAAAACAATCACAATTTTACTGAACTGCTCTGCATTTTGTCATCTCTTAGCAGCAACTCCAATGTGCCACCATTCATCTGTAATCTGCAAAGATTCCCTGGAAATAAAATTTATTAATGAACTAATTGCTCTAGCCATAGACTACAATAAACTGATTTATTTTTAATCTCAAAATATAAATTAATTAATTCATACTATAATAACATAATAATATATATAATAACATAATTTATGCAAGCCGTAAGCTGTAATAAATTGAATTCGTTTTCGCCTGAAAATACAAATTTTTTAATTTGTCCCATTGTAGCTAAAAATTATTCAATGTAATAAAAAATAATACAATAATAAAAAAACACAATAATATACTAATATAAAAATATAACACAATAATACAAAAAATATTAAACATTACAAATCAATTAAATTAACCGTTTTGTGACCAATACGATATGTAATCGCCGGAAATCTAATTTATATACACTTTATTTGACACAAAACTTTAAAATAAATATAAATTAGATTCTATCAAAATTGATTAAACATTACAAATCAATTGAATTAAACGTTTTATGACAAATACGTCATAAAATCGTCGGCAATCTAATTTATATACACTTTATTTCACACAAAATTTTAAAATTAATATAAATTAGATTTTAAAAAATTGATTAAACATTACAAATCAATTGAATTAAACGTTTTATGACCAATACGTCATATTATTACCGAAAATCTAATTTATATACACTTTATTTGACACAAAACTTTAAAATTAATATAAGTTAGATTTTTAATTGATTTAAATTTATATTATTACGAAGCTTATTGGTTATAAAACGACCAATACGCTTCGTAATAATATGTTTCGTAATATTATAACGAAACATCTCGTTATGTACAAAATATGTAATCGATGGATGGGACCAGCAATGGCCTGTAAAAACAGTATATTATTATTATTAATGTTGCAAATGTAAAAAACAACGATGCACAATTAGTGCGAATATTAAGACAACAAAAATATTTAGAATATTTGAAATTACCTATAATTAAATTTGAAAATCTTCAGACATAATTAAAAGGGGTCAAGTATCCTTGTAAGAAAAATGTTATACATTAATAAGAAAACTTAGATATACATTAATAAGAAAACTTAGAAAGCTCTTCTCGAGCTTTCAAAAATAAAACTTAACCACAAAACTTAATTACTTGAATTCTCGTATAAACTACCAACATAAACGTATCCATATGTATGTAGTTTCATATAAATTCCCAAATTAATTGCACCTCATCAATTTTAACATGCGGTTATATCATAAAGCAGAGCGGCTATAACAATAACAAAATCAAACGTGTAAAAAGCTTTTTATGATATATCCATATATTCCCATATATTATAATGATTATTGTTGCGAGATGTGTCGAAATTAGTTGTGATGGTGATTCAAAATTAATGCACAACATTTAATATTGAACGTTAAAAACTAATAAATAAGCACACATCATACTCATTCTTAAAAAAATTGAACCATCACCCAAAACCTTATCCGTTTTAATTTCCACACCAAAAGTTTTTGGATTTTCTTTCAATTTTAGTAAAAAATAGAAACGTGGTAATGAAATTTTCTGTATGTGTATATAATGTAATATACGAGAGTATATATACAGTCGAGAGGTTCTTAAATGAAAATCTCTCATTTTATTTTTGTATAAATTCGTTAAAAAATTATACTTGTTGTACTTAAGTAAAACTAAAACTAAAAATTTATGAAGAAAACGTGACATTAAACCAAACATATCAAATGAAAAACATCCATACATTTTACATAAAAAAAATAAATTATGTTACAGATTTAAACTATGTTGTACTATCTACACGAAAGAAAATAGTTTGAAAAGAAAAACGGTTTGTCTTAATTGGTGAGTTTTTTGAAGTTTTATAATGACATGCATGACATATTTAATTTAATGATATGTACGCAAGATGTGCTATATAGTGCCTAATTTGGTTTGCAACTAGCATAATATGAGATGGTTTACTCTATCGTCTAAGGTTTCAATATAATGTTTGTACTTCTTTATATTAACATTGCCAGGACTAATATAGCCCCTTATTGGTCGATTATTTCTGTCACATTACGCCTATAGAAAAAAGAATCAAGATTGGATAAAAAATGTACGTCCGCAATCATTGGGTTCGAGTTTAGAAATTAATTTTTGGTGCACCTGCCAAAATATGAGAGTTATATATTTCAACCTGGGTCTTGTTGTGAGTGTTTCTAATAGTTAAAATTACATCGTCGTAAAACTCGAAGAGCTTTGGCTGCACCAATTGCTGCTTTGCTTATTTTTTAAACCTAAGTAATGCTCTTTGATGCAATCAAATGTGTCGGACGTAAACAAGCTGGATTCAAGACTCAGAAAAGATGGTGAATAGCAATCAGGTCAAAAAAAAAAAAAAAAAAACAGGATTGAAATTTATTGGAATTGAAATTGAGACCTATTGGCTTTACCGCATTCAAGAATTTAATCGAGATCTCGCGCATGGCGATCCATCATTGTCAGCCTTTCTTTAAAAAAAATAATGCTGTGTTTTGAGGCTAAATGAGCCCCTATCAGCACAGAAGTATATTGAATTGAGATTTGTTGATAGAAGATCAATGGTAAAAATTATAAAAAGTGTCGGTGAAAGGACGGATCTAAGGGATACTAGCATTTAAAAAATGTGGAACGGAACTCGATTTTGCGGCAAAGAAGAAAATTTCAATTCATAAAATTTACGAACCGTGAAAGCCAACTGCCTTCAATTTGCACAACAAACTCTTGTGCCAGACGCGGTCAAATGCCTTTATGATATCGATAGCAATACGATTCACCAGATTAAGACCCTCGGCGAAAACCATGTACTGATGATAGAAAATTAGATGGTTATCTTCCAAACATTTCAGCAGCTGCAAATTGATTAGGGTTTCAAGTACTTTGGAAAGCACACAAACGATTGATATTGAATGATAATTCGAAATACCCAAATTGCTGTCCTTTTTTGGCACAGGATGTATAAGTTAGCAGTTTTCCAGATGCCGCAGAAAATGCCAGAAGGCATAGATCGGTAGAACAAACATGATAGTGGCTTTTACAAGGATTTACAACAATATTTGATACTAATTGGAGGAATACCATTCGGACTGCCTGACTTGTTTGCCAGTACTTTAGCAACAACATTAAATAGGCCTGAAACTAATGCAGCTCATCGGCGGGCAGGCTAGAGAGATACTCTGAGGTGTTAAGTTAAAATCAGCTAAAATATCCTCGGGCGAGAAGATTAGATTTGTCTTGGGCAGCAGACAAAATACTATCTCCATCTTTTAGAGGTGGTATAATTTTTTACATACTTGCGATGGGAAGTTTTTTTTATTAGCGTTTGCTATTCTGCAGTCGTGATTATGCCAAAGATTGCCTGATTTGTTACACATGAAGGAATGAACTGTTCCATTTATGTGAGAATGACAATTGAAACCAGATTGAATGGAGTATTAGCGAAGGTAAAACAAGAGTGTCATTCAAACTCTTGAAAGAATATGTTCATTCCTATTCAGTCCGCATTTGTATAGTGCCATAATCGTCGTTTAGGTGGAACGTTTCTTGGCATGACCGCTACGTTGGAAATTTTACCGTAATAAGCCAATGGTCAGAATTTTATAAAGGGGAACTGACAAAGATATTGTATTTTTCCACGTGAGATGTTAGATCCGATCTGACATTCTCGTAGGCTGATCTACAAGCTGTGTTACTTGGACACGGGAGTTAAGATGTGATACATTTGAAACTATTTATTATTTATAACCGGTAAATAGCCCAAAAATTCTTATGGGGCTTTATCACCTAAATTTGATTTGATAGTAAAGGACCTAGTGCCAAGGCACTACTGTCTTTCGTATACCTCTCACCAAATGACGCAATCGCAAATTTCCGTTCTAAACTTAATGTCCTAGAGGACGCACTTCGTGATACAGCGAAGGAGATAGTGGTAGTCGGTGAATTTATTGCGCGCGCACTGGCATGGGGTATGCCACAACAGGATTCCAGAGGGAAACTGGTTCTGGAGATGTCAGCAAGACTCGACCTGATTGTGTTAAACCGGCACTTAGTCCCGACATATAGAAGACGAGGTTTTGAAAATTCCATCCCTGACATATCGTTTGTATCGTCAAGACTGGTATCCAATGCAGTGAACTGGAAGGTGATGGATGACTACACGGGTAATGACCATAATTACATCACGTTTCAAATACTCGATGATAGACCAGCGAACGAGAACCCTAAAATCACGTGGTTGGATCAAAAGTAAGTTGAACGGAGAAACACTACTTAGTTACATTTTTAGAGGCAAACCTGGCAAACGTCCGTCCGGTTTCTCAGGGCAATATAACCAGAAATAATATCGAGGCTAAGGTCGATGAGATTGTTCGGCTCGCTGTACCTGCGACGCAGCAATGCCTTGGAGAAAACAATGGAATGGAAGACGTCAAGCATACTTGTGGACGGACGAAATAGAGGAACTCAGGAAGAAGGCTTTGAATCTCAGGAGAAGGGCATAACAAGCGCAAAGCGGCGAAAGGCATACCGAGCGGCTGTCAAGAAGGAATTAAAACGACTCGTCAATGTAGGAGTGCTGTAACCGGTACAAACCAATTATTTTATTGACTACAAAGTGGACAATATTTCACCAAAATTAATTTAAAAGACGCATATTTTCAATTCATACTGTCGGAGGAAACTAAAAAGTTCATGGTAGTAAACACATCGTTTGGGCTTTATTAGTTCCAACGGCCACCATTCGATATTGCCACTGCTACGGGCAATTTTCAGCGATTGATGGAATAATTGACGGAGGATCTAAAATTGTGTACTGTTTACTTGGATGATCTCATCATTTCTGGAGCGTCACACGAGGAACATTTAACAAACCTTGAAATGTTATTATGTCGATTGAAAAAAAACGGTTTCAAATGTCGAGCCAATAAATATGAATTTGCAAAAAGCGAGATAGACTACTTGGGGCACATAATTGACATATAGGTCATTCGACCGTCACGCACTGGTTTGAGTGCTATTAAAAACTTACCTCGACCATCTAGAATTTTTCCAGGTTTGAAGCGCCATTAAATAAACTGGTTCAAATAATTCTCAATTGCAATGGACGACTGTGTAGAATGAGGCGTTCCAACAACTTAAAGGAGCTATTAAGAACGTTCCCATTTGAGTAATTTTCAAGATGATTTTCCACTTATATTAATGACAGATACTTCGGTATATGGCATAAGCACCGTGCACAAACTCCTTTTCACATTATTTAGCCCAAATAAAAAATTACCAATTCCCACTATAAATTGATTGCAAAGATGGGCGATTATTTTAATGGGTTACGGGTACAAAATTTTATACAATGCACAAGCATGGCAACGCGGACGCACTTTCCCGATTGCACTGCGGCCCTGATCACACCTTCGAGTCCAGCGAAGAATCCTGCCATTGATGATATATTTGAGTTATCAATCGAAAACTGTCCTATTGATATTTTAACAATTCGAAAACACACACATGATAATACCGAGATCTGTCAAATTTTAGAATATATAAAAATAAGGTGGCTAAAATGTTAACCACAGTTCTCGAATCAAATGTCATACCTGCTCGCCTGTTTTCGCCGAAAAGACACAATTTCTTTATTTAATGATATTATATTTTTGCAGACATATTATATTTTTGCACGCGTAGTCTTTCCACCAACACGCCAAGACAAAATGTTTGAGTTGTTTCATTAAGGAATGAAACAGCTTGCTAAACGATATTGCTGGTGGCCATCGATTGAGTATGACATCGAAAATATGGTAAAGCGATGAGAGAGTTGCTCAACCTATGGCAATTCATAAAAAAAAATGTTTTCTGAATGGCCAGCATTGTCTATCCTATTAGAACGGATACACCTTGATTTCGCTGGGCCATTTATTTCGAAAATGTGGTTAATCGCCATAGACGCATTTTCGAAATATTCATTTGCTGTACAAATGTTGAAGACCACTTCGACTTGCCCTATATATGCTCCCAAGCAACTGTTTGCAATCGAAAGACTAGCCGCCGCGATATTTAGCGATAATGGTCTGCGGTTTACTTCTTCTGAATTTCAAAAGTTCTGCCGTTTGAATAATATTGAGCACCTAACGTCCACGCCGTTCCATCCCGAAGCCATGGTGAAGTTAAAAAATATGTTCGCACTTTTAAAGCAGCCATAAAAAAGAATTGTTTTGATGGAACCTCTAGTGATGTTTTCCTTACGATTTGGCAACTTATCGCTCAACTCCACTTACCAATTGCAACCAAGCTCCTGTTGAAATTCTACAGGGTAGGCAACCAAGAATATTACTCTTATCATTAGGTGAACCTGAACGAATCCATTATGCGGAGTTTTCTTCAAATAAATTCAAAATAAATGACAGTATCTGGGCTAAAGATATTGTAAACAGAGGAACGTGAAAGAAAAGAGACATCAAAATCAACTTCGTTACCGAGTTTCTGGAGAGCCCAAAAGTTCCTCAAAATGTCAAATTCAAAACTTTAGGAAAAAGGAACTGTAATATCATATTTATTTTGTAAAATTAAAATTTTCATATTTATTTTGTAAAACATTAAAATCAGTTTTCGTTTCATGATTAACTGTTAACTCTTGTAATAACATTTTATTAACTTGCTGTTTTGTCATTCGACATTGAAAACAAGAATAGTGTATTTTAAATATAAAAGCTTAGGTTATAGTAGTTAGACGATGTTTTCATAAAACAGTTAATTCAATTGATTTGTCATGTTGAATCAATGTTGTTAAATTCTAATTTATATTAATTTTAAAGTTTTGTGTCAAATAAAGTGTATATAAATTAGATTTTTCCCGATTATATAACTTACCAGTGATTTTTCAAACAATTTGTCAAAGTTAAATAAAATAACAAACACAAAAAACTATGTGTTAATTATATCATTGTATGAAGTATACAATCATTGTGTGAAGTATAAAATACCTAACCTATAAAAAAGGTCGTTCTGTTCAACAGTGGTCTTCTTCCATCTGTAACCAAAATTAAAGCAACACAGTTAAATTAAGCTTGACCTAAACAATAAAAAGGGTAATAAATATAAAATTTTGATAAAGTATGGATTTGACTAACATGTTGTTTAAACCCAATCCATCAAATTGTGACCTCATGTCAGCCATCGGAAAATTAATGGAGCATCAACGTGAAGTTCTCAAACAATGTGCTAACGAAATTAAAAGAAAAGCAGTCGGCTGTTATGGAGATTAAGCACCAAAATATAATTACAAATCAAAGGATTGACCAGCTGGAATCGGAAATATAATGAAATTACATATTGTTGGCTTCGTCATTGTACTATTTACATGAAAGTCAGTGCTAAGGAAGATGAGAAATCAACAATTATGCGATCGCTTGAAGACACGGTAAAACTTGATCAATAATAAACAGCTGGCAAAAATTTTGCTGTATTTAATCTTTTCTATTTTTTTTTTTTTTTTTTTTTTTTTTTTTGAAGAAATCACAATCATTTTTTCGATCACGTATTTTATTTTATAAGAAATTATATTTCACTAGGAAATTCACCGAAAATATGAAACATCCAAAGAAAATATGGAGAATTGTTAATCAAATTCTTACAAATTAATGTTGCACGAAAACCGAAACAATTAGCTTGAAAATTCAAAATAATATTAATACCAATGCCCTGGACGTGGCTAACCATTTTGTTGCATATTTTAATAATGTGCCACCATTACACAAAATTTATCACCAAATTTTAATTATCATGGTCTTTCCCAAACAATAAATTCACCATCGCAGGCGTTAACCGAAACGAGTGAAGAAGAAATTCAATGTATAATTGATAATTTGGATTCTAATATATCAGTAGGTTATGATAGTGATCGTGTATAATATTTAAAAAAATTGAAATCCATAATCATTCCTCTGTTGACAAAATCAATAAATAAATAGATTGTAGAAAACCATTTTCCATTGTTTATGAAAATTGCAAGAATAACTCCTATCTTCAAAGAGGGTGATAAATCAGCAGTGGGCAATTATAGGCCAATCTCAGTTCTACCCATGTTCAGTAAAATCTTCGAGCGTGTTATTTTGAAAAGAATAGAAGGTTGCTTGAATGTACACAATATACTCCACAAAAATCAGTTTGGTTTTTGTAAGGCAAAATCATCGGTCACCACTACCTTGAATTTGGTTGAAAATTTATATGGACACATAGAACAACAAAAGGCAACTGCATATATTTTTTTGAATTCAATGAAGGCATTTGATTGTGTTGACCATTCAATATTACTAAGAAAGATGACGTCCCATGGATTGCACACTAATTTTGTCAACCTAATAACGAGCTATCTCTTCGATAGACTCCAGTTTGCCAAAATATCGAATCTCTCTTCGGTAAAACTTATTAACTCTTAAAATTAAAATTAAAGTATTTTTGTTTTATTTTTTGATTATTATTATAATTGTTTTCAAACACCTACTTCCATTCTGTCATACATAGATTCTACTATATGTCTAGTTCATATAATTAATAATATGCATTATATATGTCAAACATATAAAAATAATATTATTTAGAAATTGAAAGTATTTAGTCTTTCTTTTTTTTGTCTGTTGTTGTTTTTGTTTGCAATTTACATGTTACCATTAAATTTTAAGTTAAATAAAAATTAAATATTTGTAAATTTCAGGCAAAAACTAATCCAATTTATTACAGCATACGGCTTGCAGGAATTAGCCCATTAATAGATTTTGTTTTTAGGGAAAATTTTTGCAGATTACAGTTGAATGGTGGCACGCTGGAGTTGCTGATAAGAGACGACACAATACAGAAAATAGAATGCAGAGCAGTTAAATGAAATTGTAATTGTCTTATGCTAACAGTAGTTTGAATATTGGCTACCGGGAAAACAGACCAATTCTGTCATTACCTTCCTTTTCCGACACCACAAAAATAGAATAGAATTGTGCCGTAATGATCTTGAGGTGTATGAAACCGAGTTGTTTCTATAATGCATGGAAATATATTTATAGATATATAAATATATTTAAAACCCCTCCTATCCTACCGTTTGTTAAATGTAAAAAAGCCATGGTAATAGAACCGGCGTTAATCGGAACACTTGACAAGCGCTTGGTTTCACAATCTGATCAACCAACCAATCAAAAGCTTAGGTTATAGTAATTAGAATATCGATTTATGAAAATTTTAAATATGTGGATCAAAATTATTAATAAAACGAAATGGAATACAGAGGTAAATTAAGAAATTATTTGTACACAACCTGCTTTTTATTTGTAGTTCTCAATAAAATAAAAGTTTTTACAACCATTTAATAAAATATAAAAAAAAAAAATTCCATAGTGGTTCCCTATTAAAAAGTAAATTTTTCTAAATCTAATATCCTTAAAATTAAAATAAAAATAACCATCCAAAAATTTAAAATTCCTTCTTCAAAAACCCTAGTCAACTACATATTTTCAAAAAAAAAAAAAAAAAAAAAAAAAAACCTAGATAAAAAAGAAAAATATTTTTCCAATGATGGTCAAGTGTATACATAAACATATTTTAATTAGAATTTAATAATTAAAAGTTTAAATAAATAAAAAATAAGGGTTAATTTTTATTTTTGTGAGAAATAAGGGTTAAGAATAGGATAGGATCGTAAAAATCAATGATATCATTTTTTATTTTTGCAATCAGATACCGAAGTAAAACTTAATTGACATTACAGCTTTTTTTTTCATCTTTTTTTTTCAACTGTGCTGGTTTGGTATAGATTAAAATTTAAAAAACATTAAACAAATTTATAAAATTATGGTATTGAATTTCAATGTGGGTTGGAAATGGTATATGGTTGTTGACATCGTAATAACAATAATCAATTACTATAAATTTTCTTTTTACATGAATAGATAAATGTTGTAAAACTAGAAAAGCTTTTTATTTGTTCTGTATATATGTTGATTCTGTTCGAGACGTTTTATTGTATATAAGAATAAGTTGAACTAAATATTTTTTTTTATACTCGATACATAATAAACATGGAAACCCAAGATGTTGTCAACTGCAACGAAAATTTATGTGAAAATAAAAAATTACAATCTTATTCACACTGTTATGTGCTTATATTGGGGAGAGCACACAAATCCAGAAATTTATGGCAGAACATATTGAATTAGTATTATTGTTGATTAATACGGAATGACCTAAATTCATTAATTAGTGCCGACGGGCTCGCGTCCATTGTATTAGTATTTTGATAGAAGAAAAAAAACAGTGTAATCCCGTAAAAAAACATGATTTCAGACATCATATTACTAACTGTCATCAAATTACTAACTGTCCTGACTGACGCAGCCATAATTTATCATGAAAGCTTTTGCGTATATTGGGTTAAAGTTTTCCAAATTAGTTTGACGAACATAGTGGTACTAAAGATGACTGCACAATAAGATGCATGATGGGTTGTGGCTGGGTGATAAAAAAAATGTCACAACTGTTAGCAGCATTTCGACTGAATACGGAAGTTGATTTCAACAAAAAGCTATTAAACGTCTTTGGTAACTTATGCTAACTCCGTTTGAAACTAACGGGTTGTTGACCGTATTGACAGAGAAAGCCAACTATGTGTTTCTTGGTGCAAAGTAAGGTCTTTGTTGTATCAAGCTCAAATTATGTTAAACGAAAATCTGTCACAAAATTCACCTTTAGCATATGATTTGAAAAGATATCAGAAAGTTTAAGTTCTAATTGATGGTATGCTCCTCTCGTCCCAATTTTAGAAATAACTCGCGGAAAAATTAAAAAAGTCCTACTTGTCAAGATTCAAGAGATAAAGCCTCCGATTCACTGGAATGCTGCAACTAAATTTTTAAATGTCAAATCGATTATCTTTTTAAAATTAACCCAACAATGTCATCATTTAATCTATTCGCGGCTAATGGTACGTCCATTGTGTGGCACAAAAATTCTTAATTCTGATATTGGCCTCAGCCGTGCATTTATTTGGAAATTCATAGTTACTGATGTGTATAGATGCCTATTATCGGAGTAGACTGTTTTTGGATGCAACTGATGCTTTGTCAACCAGCCAGGACCCCTCTTTTTCATAAATCGACTGATCAGCGCACTACCCATCGAAATGGTTTTTCAAATGTGACCAACGTCCTGGAGAAGGCGTCGCCGACTACCTAGTCGAGCTTAGTCGTCTTTGTAAAAGCTGCAATTTCCACAAAGATAACCTGGACTGAATGCTACGAGATCGTCATGTTTGCGGTTTGCGAAATATTCAGCTGTAGCGGATGTTGCTGACTGAAAAAGATTAACATTTAGACATCGCTATCGATTTCAGATTACTGCCAAAGCTGCCGAAAATAATCAACAGATCAATGTTGAGGCACATCAAGTAAAACCAAGTGAAATCGTGCCTTAACGTTAAAAAAGCCTCGGCAAAATTTGTTCAACAGAAGAAACTGTTACAATAACAAGGATTTGTTAGCTGCGGTGAGAATCATGATCGATCCACCTGCCAATAGTACTACCACATGTTCCTTCGGTAGTATAATTTGACTTCTTCAACCTTTCAGCTACCGTTAACCTCAACCATATTCTGTGTCGTTTCAAAGTGGATTCTGGATCTGGACACACATCATTTCCGAAAAAAAAATATCAAACAATTTTTCGTAAATCGCCTGCACTGCTTAAGGCAAATCTGAATCTGGTTGATTTTCAACGGAATCCGATCAATACTTTGGGATATTTAGACGTTTAGAACCAATTTCCAGTCTACTATTATACATCAGCACACACTCAAAAAAATATCGTAGGTCATATTGATTAAACGATTTCGTTGAATTTTGAAGAAACAATTTTAATCAATTTGATAGTAAATTATTGATTAATTTACGAAAATAATCGATTTGAATAATAAATATTCAAATGATGATAAAACAAAAATGTAGATTAAATTTTTTCAAATTGAAGAAATTTTTCTTCAAATTTTTTTAATTTAAAAATTACAGATAATTATTAACGATGTCAATATACGCTATACTGAATATTTTTATAAGGTAGTAACTATTTTTGTTGGGTAAAATAAATTTCTTTAATTCAACTAAATTGTTTTACTACATGTAGTAAAACAAATCGTACATTTGAAGAATTTCCATTAAATTTACGAATTTAATGTTGAAATAAAGCAAGACCAACGCAAACAAATATGATTGATTTTTTTCACACTTTATAATGTTTGGTCTGTGCTTCTGAGTTTGGTATACGCGTGCATAGGATTTAAAAACTTTTTTTTTACTTTGGATAAAAAATAACATAAGATTTGTTATTAACATCACGTTAAAAAAAATTAAAAGTTTCTAAGGTAAGACTAATGAAAATGTTTAGTGAATAATTTAGTGAATACAAATAAGTGAATAATTATTTTTATTTATATTTTTAGATAGTAATGTTAATTTAATGGCAGAATAAATAAAACGAGGCGACCAGTGGCACCTTGGAACACCAACTGTACATTTTCTGTTTACTTTATATAATTGAGGTGCGTAAATTCTTATTAAAATATAATTGTTTAATGTTTAAACTGTGAGTCATATTGTTGAGTGTGTAATTTATCAATCGTTTCTTTATAGGTAAACATCGATTTCCATCAACTGTTCACCAGCCTCCAGCCCAATTAGAAATTATTCTAATTTTAAAAGATAAAAAGGAAGACTCACATTAAATTTTTTTGTAATATTAATTGATTTTCAATTTTAAAAATAAATGTGTGCAAATATAATATTGTTTTGGTTATTTTTTTATTATAATTACTATGTAATATGCATATTATATATATATATATATATATATATATATATATATATATATATATATATATATATGTATATATATATATATATATATATATATATATATATATATATATATATATATATATATATATATGTATATATATATGTATTATATATAGATATTTATGTATATATAAATATATATATATATATATATATATATATATATATATATATATATATATATATATATATATATATATATATATATTTCAACAAATTGCCATTAAATTATTTCATTGATTTAACGAAAGTTATCTTCAAATCAAAAAATATTGTTGTCATTTCAACGAAAATTTCATCATTTCAACAAATATCGTGTTGAATTCCTTATTCCAACTGACTAATGGTTGTCAACTTGACAAACACGTTTATTTTTCTATTTTATTTAAATCGAAGATATTTCATTGGATCGATTAACTTAAACATCCATTGTTAATTTGAATAAAATATAATCATATTAATGACCTACCTTCGTTGACCGTATATTAAACGCTTTTTCTTCAATTCAGATGTAAATTTTGTCACATTAACTGCTTTATTTTTTTGAGTGCAGGGAATACAACCAGTCTTCTTGGAGTCGAATGATTGGAGCCTTTATAGATTTAAATTCAATGAGTCGATGCAATCACAGACACCAGTTTTTCTAGCTAGAGCTGGGTTTTGTACATTGGCTTACTGTTATTCTGCAAATGGATTCAAAAATTGTTCCGATACGTTTGCCGGTACGGAAAATTTCAATCGCCATGCGTTCAATTCGACATGAAATTCTGGAGCCGGTTGAATATAGTGAGTGGGCTACGACTACAAATCGATGGAGAACAAAGCTCTCAAGCCACATTGTTTTCCAGTTTCATCAGCAAATCACTTGTGGTCGACAATACCAAACGGTTTCGTTTTTGCAAAAGTCGACCTTGCTCGCAGACGTACCAACAGCTTAACAAATTTCGACACTCAAGGGTGCGTTTAAGGTCAAACGACTTTAATTCTGTATTAGTAACGCGCCAGGAATTTTTCAAAATTTCATGGTGCCCTGATTCTAAGAGTCATAGCATATTTCGACGATATCGTTTCCGAATGACATTGCGAATTACGCTAAAAGTTGATCGGGGTTTTCCAACGGTTTGATCACGCTCGTATCTGTCTAAAGCAAGATAAATTTTAAATTGGTTGTTTATAATTTACCGAATTTCCGCCCGATGCAATAAAAGAAATTATTAGAAGCATCTCAACGCCGACGGATAAGGATCACCTTTGTTTATTGTAATGAAATGATTGACTCACTTGAATTAATTGGTCAAAACTATCATGAGGCTATCAATATTTTATCAACGAATAAAATTACGGAACTTATTAGATCCATTTTATCCATCTGTTGAACTACGCAAAACTATTGATTGAATTAATGCTCTTCCAAGGTCATTAACCTCACTCGGCAGAACCACTCAACAATAAGGTGTTTTGATATTGCATATTATTTATACAAAAATTGATTTAGAAACACTTGCTAAATGGGATGTCGTCATCATCATGTTGTCTTTAGTGTTATGCAAACTGAAAAAGTTGTTCAATTTTCTAAATGGTGCCAGAATTTAAAAGGTAGTATCTCTATACTTTGAAGAGAATAACGCATGTTCAATCGAAAAAATATGGTTCATTCGATGCGTCGACTCAAACTCAATTTTTTTTCGTAACGTCATCGAAGTTTAATTGTCTTTACTGTTTAAGGCCCAACCATATAATTTATCGATGTCGGAAGTTTTTAAACTGCTCAACACATGCTAGAAATAAAGAAACTACTATAGACATTATTTTTGTTCGAGCTGTTTAAATTCAGATCAAGCAATACACAAGTGTCCATCAAAGGCGTCATGTTTCAAATGCAATGGAAAACATCAAACCCTGTTGCTGATCAAGTGCCGTTACATACCATATTCGGAGCCACAAATTCATCAAGATCAAATGTAGCAACCATGCCAGTAGATGTTTTTTTTAGCAACAGCTGTACTTAAAGTAGTAAATAGTGAAGAAAGATCAATAAGGAGCCGATCATTATCTCAGCATCACAGGTAAATTTCATGACATCATTTGGTGCACAACGAGGTTTAAAATAAGAAAAAACCCAAACACCTGTCTGCGATATAGGAGATTCAACGTTAGCATGCCAGTTTTTCCGTTTAGTCGACATGTTTAATACAAGTAGATAAATGAATTGCTGAACAGCTGTTGTTATGCAAACGGTGTTGTGTTTACATTTTAGTGTGCTCGGTCGGAAGGTTAATACACTGCGATTCGGAGTTACTACTGGGGACACACCATTGTTTGCGGGTCTAACGCTGTTCTTCCGTTTTTTAAGTTTGAGTCTCTATATTCTTGTGTCATGGGGAGAGTGTTTTTTTCAGTTTTGCAATATTCGTGGATTAAGGACAAACTTTGCAGCTGTGGAACACCACACAGCTTCCACAAAACCAGCGTTTCTACTTCTCACCGAGACTAACATTTTGGACTCTGGTGATTCTTCGGCCATCGGTATTAAGGGTTACTCCTTAATCCATCGGCTTATTCACCATAGGGGGCTGGCCATGTATATCCGCAACGATATACCTTTTTCCATTCCCAGTTTTTTAGGCCAAAGCACGAATAATGAGTTCAGCTTCATTTGGGTTGAAATTCACGTCTCGAAACACCCCCTCTTCCTATGTGGTCTCTATCGAAGCCCAAATATCGCAAACAGCGCTGCTCATTTTGGGTTTGATACTCTGTCAGCTTCCATTGAGCGCATCCTTCAGAAATCACCAAATGCTGAAATCGCTGTGGCAGGTGATTTTAATGTCCACAATGACAAGTGGCTTCCTTATTCTAAGTTCGTAACACCGGCTGGTGAGGCGGCTGAAATGTTTGCAGCTTTAAACCAACTTACACAACTTGTAGATCAGCCTACGAGGATACCAGATCGGGTCAACGATACGGGTCATTTACTGGATCTGTTTTTAACTTCTCACGCGGAGAAATACATTATTTCCGTCAGTTTTCCTTTGGGAAACTCCGACCATCGGCTTATTACAGCGGAATTTCCAATGTTATGGTCTTGCCAAATGAATGTTGCGCCTAACCGTCGATTATGGCACTATAAAAATGCGGACTGGGAAGAAATGAACAAGTTCTTTCAACAGTTCGAATGGTACTCTTGTTTTGCCTTCGGTAATATTGACAATGCAGCCATTCTGGTTTCGACTGTCATTCTCACGGGAATGGAACAGTTCATTCCTTCCAGTCTCTCTAAGCCAAATAAAAAAAATCTGGCAATCCTTGGTATAATCATGCCTGTAGAACAACAACCGCCAATAAAGAAGCCTCTCACCGCAAATATGTTAACAACCCGTCAAATGAAAATTTAGCTATATTTAGGGCGGCTAGAAATCTAGCAACTCAAACAGTGTCCCAAGCTAAAAAAAAATACCAAAATAAAAGTTCGAGAAGAGTTGCGGCAGGTCTTAAACCAGGGCAATAGCAATCGGACCTTTTGGTCCTTTGCCCACAAAGTAGAGGAAAACTTCTTGAACACTAGGAAATCATCAATACCACCTCTGAAAGATGGGGATTATATCTTTTCTACAGCTCAAGAAAAATCCAATCTCTTCGCCCGAAAATTTGCAGTAAACTCTAATTTACCTGATTCTAACTTAATACCCCCGATTATCTCTCTAGCCAGTTCATCGATGCGCCGCATTATATTTAGATCTAGAGTTGTCGCTAAAGTCCTTGCAAGCATTAACACCAACAAGTCAGCCGGTCCGGATTGTTTTCCTCCAATTGTCCTCAAATATTGCTGTAAATCCTTGTCTAAGCCACTATCATATCTGTTTCACCGATCTATGGCTTCTGGCATTTTCCCTTCCATCTGGAAGACTGCTAACATACATCCTGTGCCAAAAAAGGGCAGTAAATCGGACCCTTCAAATTATCACCCAATCGCTATCGTCTAGGTGCTTTCTAAAGTACTTGAGACCATAATCAACTTCCAGCTGATGAAATATTTGGAAGCTAATCATCTAATTTCTGATCGTCAGTATGGATTTCGCGGAGGGCGTTCAGCAAGTGATTTAATTAATGTTGTTACTGAACAATGGAACAGAAGCATTCATCAATCTGGTGAATCTCAACTCATTGCTCTCGATATCTCAAAAGCATTTGATCACGTGTGGCACAAGGGTTTGCTGTGTAAATTGAGGGCAGTTGGCCTTCACGGTTCGTTAATTTTATGGATTGAGAATTTTCCTTTTTGTCGCAAAATTCAAGTGGTGGTGGATGGTGTGACTTCCGATCATCATCTTATAAACGCTGGTGTTCCTCGGGGATCCGTCCTTTCTCCAACCCTTTTTCTAATTTTCATCAATGATCTTCTATCAGCAACTCTCAATCCAATATACTCCTATGCTGATGACAGCTCACTTTCCACCTCTTACAGTTTACCTTCTTCTTCATCGCGAAACGATGTTCTCGCAGAAAAAATGGCTATGAATGACCGCCTTACGCGAGATCTCAATTTCATTCTTAAATGGGGTGAAGCCTACAGAGTTGAATTTAATCCCAACAAATTTCAAACTTGTGTTTTTTCTGGCCGAACTGATGGTTATTCACCGTCTTTTCTGACTGGTGAATCCAGCTTGGCTACGTCTGACGCATTTGAGATTATCGGTTTAACTATTTCAAAGAGAATATCTTGGGCTGAACAAATAATCAAAGCAGCGATTGGTGCAGCCAAATGTCTTGGATTTCTACGATGATGTAAGTTTTACTTTAATCCATCCGAAATACTAACAATATATAAGACCTACATAAGACCCAGGTTGGAGTACAATTCTCATATTTGGGCTGGAGCACCGAAAACTCATTTAACTGCACTCGATCGGGTCCAAAACCGAGCATCTCGAATGATTGAAGACGTAAAATTATTATCTGATCTTAATTCTCTTTCCCATAGGCGTAATGTGGGAGCCTTATGCGTGTTTTACAAGTACTTTCACGGTCATTGTTCATCGGAACTTTATGAATTTATGCTTGGTTTGTCAAAGTCCGCGCGTAATTTAAGACGCCTGGTACACCGATACAATCTGGAAATTATATTCACGAAGACCAATAAATTTAAAAAGTCATTTTTTGTTAAGAGTACGGGAATGTGGAATAACTGAACGACGAGACGTATCCCTTGGAATACAATTTACAGAGATTCAAACTTAATATCAAAAGTAAACAACTAGAAGACTGAAAACCTTTATTCCTTTTATTCCTCTCTTACCTTTTTCCCTCCTAATCCTTCCTTCTACCTTTTGCAGTAGTGCTGTGTGTTTGTTGCTAAAACTTTCATATAAAGGATATACATACCTATATCCTAAGTGCTCTGAACATTTATAAAAAATAAAAAAAGTTGGAAACAGTGGTAACAATACCATCATGTGGCAATTTATTTTCAACCGAATTGAAGGTACACGTATTGCCAAAAATAACCGGTAAACAACTGTCCATAAGACAATATTCGTGGAAAAAATTAATACATCATTGAGGAAAATTCCTGCGAATATTATTCAGTTGGCTAACCCACACTTCGACGCTCCTCAGAAGATTTATATTCTAATCGGAGCAGAGCTGTATTTCTATTTACTTTCTGTAGGTCAAATTCAAATGTCTGACCATTTACCTCTATTACAAAATATGTTATTAAGTCGGGTAATTTCTGGAAGATCAATATTGAAGGTGAAACTCATATGTACTTTTGCAAAGTTGTAACTACTGCATGACGCTAAAGAGTTAGCTACAAAAAAGATTCTGGGAATCGAGACATCTGACTCCACACAGCTATTTTGAATCCCGAAGAAAAAATTTGTGAGCAACATATTATTGATTCTGTTGCTCGAGATTTAGAGGGTAAATTTATCGTTTCATAACCATTATTACAGTCGCCAGGTTCCATGCTATTGACGATAAAGATACTGCAACCATCGTTATTATAGGCCGCAGAACTGCGTTTTAAAGCCAAAAAGCACCTCCACAAAACTTCACGTAGTTTTCGATACGTCAGCTTAAATTTCATCAGGAATATCATTAAATGATATATTAATGGTTGGTTCTGTGGTCCAAAAGACATTCTTTCAATGTTATTACGTTTTCGTATCCATTTTATTGTCGTTAGTGCTGATATAGTAAAAATGTATCGCCAGGTACATTTAAAATGATGCTCATCTTCAATATTTTTTTTTTACGAACTACACCAGATGAAAAACTAACATTTTTCCAGTTACAACTCGTCACATATGGCACAGTGTCCGCGTCATATCTGGCAACAGAATGTTTGCAGCGACTTACACAAGAAGAAAGTAGTAAGTACCCTCAGGCCAGTGAAGTTTTACTTAGAGACGTATTCGCGGATGATCTACTAACCGGATCTAACTTATTGGACGTTAATTCGTTAAATCTCAGAATATGACACGCTAAGCACGGCTGGAATGGAATTAAAGAAGTTGTGCTCAAACCATCCAGCTTTATTATCAGACATTCCAACTAAAAATCGCATAAGTCTTGACGACTGCGATGCTACCAAAACCTTAGGTTTATTTTCAACTCCATTTTATTTTCAATTACTTGGATACGCCGATGCTACCGAGAAGGCATATGGATGTGTTATTTAGGTACGCAGTGTGAAAATGGATAACGACACCACAGTGAAATTACTTTGCGCTAAATCAAAGGCAACGCCATTAAAAACCACAAACCTTCCTAGACTTCTCAATCTTAGTATAGAAAAGAAATGCTATTGGATGGACTCGAACTTTCGTGGATTAGAGTAGATGTTGGAAAACATTTGTCGCCTGATGTTCTTTCACGTGGGATATTGCCGGAAGCATTTGGTAATGCTACAATTTAATGGCCCGCAGAGTATTTGTTACAGCCTGTATATTCCTGGAATATCAACAAATGCTGGTACGAATTGGATTCCTCAAAACGAAAGCTGGTGAAGTATGTTCTTACGGCATTATAAAAAGATGACAACCAGTGCATACTAATGCGCATTAAATTTAGAAATAATTTTATATCTCGGCGGAATGTCATGGCGTTTATTCTTCGTTATTTACATAATTCTCAAAGACGAAATAGGTAGGAAATCTGAGCCAAGAAGAACTGAACATGGGACTACATTCTAACATAAAACTAGTTCAAGTAGCCGAATTACCAACTGAACTAGCGATGCTGAGATCTAAGAAGTCACTTCATGTAATTAGAGTCGGTCAACGCCCCAAACGATCCAAACGATTTTTTTACCCTTCAAGCTTTTTTACAGTTAGGATTTTTAACTAGCTTCATACAAAATATTTATATGCAGGTCTACAGGCATTACTCGCTGCCGTAAGACAAATAATATTGGCCGATACAAGGAAGGCCACTTGTGCAAAGGGTGTTCCGCAATTGTATTCGATGTTTTAAAACCAGTCCAACTGGAGTTCACAAAATTATGGGAAACTTGCCTCCAGAACGCCTCAAATTCTCGCCACCATTTTACAAATGTCGGTGTGGTTCAGTCTATGTGCATTACAAAATAAGAGGGAAATCATCAACATATTCAGTTTCGTATGCTTTGCAGTTAAGGCGGTGCATCTTGAGCTGGTGACAGAACTAACAACCGTTGTATTATCCGGTGCACTAAAGAGATTTGTGGCAATAAGAGAATTGTATACAAATATTTTTTCTGACAATGGGACTATCTTTGTTGGAGCTAACTCAGAACTAAATGTTTAATTTAAATTATTTTTGCCTCATAAACATAACGACGATATCATCCGTATGGGCCAAGTGGATGGTATAACTTAGCACTTCGGCCCACCTACGTCACCACATTTGGGTGGGTTATACGAACCAGCGGTGAAGTCTGCTAAATTTCATCTAAGGCGGGTCGTCGCAAATAATTTTTTGACGTGCGAAGAGTTCAATACTGTCAAATAAAGGCAGTATTGAATTCGAAGCCCTTAACTCGAAACTCGTCAACCCCAGATGATTTTACAGCTTGTTAATCACACCTATAGTCAGTTTCTTATTGGCAGACCATTAAATGCAATTGTTGAGCCGAACATTGTAGGCCCAAACATTTCAACATAAAAACGATGGAGATTGGTGCAACAACTACATCAGCATTTTTGAGCAAGATTGTCTAAGGAATATTTGTCAGACCATCAGCATCGACGAAAGCGGACGTCGAAGAAACAAAATGTTTAAGTAGGAGAGCTTATAATGTGAGTAACGAAAACCAAACCAATCCAAAAAAAACATATTCTGATAAAAATTAACTTTTTCTTAGAACAAAGCACACACACACACATATATAAAATATAGCACAAAAAGATAATCATAAAAAAGAAGGATATGATGATTACCATAAGGATTAAAAAACAAAAACGAATTATGAAATAAACCAAAAAAAAAAAACACCCAGCACAAAAAACTCCTATCTATTAATAACTTAAAATGTATAACGTATCACAAAAAAAAAGGATGGAAAGGTCCGGGCACTAAAAAATGAAAATGAGAAAGATTATTTCTCAAATATTTGAATTGCCATTATGTCCATTGAAAGTCCATCTTTTTTTTATGTTTTATTATATCAACTTAATTTTATTACATAATATTAGGTCGTGTTTTCCATTTTCCATTTTTCATTTTCATTTTTTTTGGTTTGGTTCGGTTCGGTTTATTAAACAATAAAAGTTTCGTGTTTGGAAATTATAAAGTAACAAAAAAATAAAATAAAATGTGACCATTTCCCGATTTTTTTTTTAAATTCTCGATGAGTGCCAAGAAAATGGCAAAATTATTGAAGTTGTCACATTATCGGTTTAGAACTGTCAACAGTTTTAAAACATAATATATAGTTGTTTACATGATTTAGCCAAATATCTAAATTATGACATGTACAGGCGCAGATGGAACCCAGCGGAATGCATTTTTTTGTTTTTAGTAGTACGAAAAAAATGTGGGCGTGTTTATACTGAATTTCACAGAATTTTAAACATTTTTAAAATAATGTTTAACATTTTTTTATGAAAAATCTATGAGGTCACAATTTAGGCAAAACGCAAAATGTTGTGCTTCAAATTTAACCGCATAATACGACTAATAGTATCTATGAATGGGGAACCCTATTTCAAAATAGGATTTGAAAAAAAACGAGATAAGGTACAAAACGGGATATTTCAAAATTGGATATTTCAATATGAGATAAGGTACAAAACGAGATATGGTACAAAACTGGATATTTAAAAATTGGATATTTCAATACGAGATAAGGTACAAAACGAAATATGGTATAACACTGAATATTTCAAAACAGGATATTTTGACATGTGATTTAAACTTAAAATGATGTGTTGGGAAAGTTCTGAAATAAGGCCAGTAAGGTTCCATATTTGAATATTTCTAAGGACAGAAGTAGAATTTTCCTTCACTTAATGGTTTTTTTTTAGTTGCACTTTTCTCATCTTATTAAAATAATCATTGACTTGAAAAAATCATTTTAAAATCACATTTTCATCCTAAATATAGAATTTCATCATAATCGGTTAAGAACTCACCGAGTTCCTCCCTAATTGGCCATATTCCAGAATTTACCCAAAAAATCATTTTTAATTTAAATGACATGTTGAAATATCCTGTTTTGTACCTTATCTCGTTTTAAAATATCCATTTTTGAAATATCCAGTTTTGTACCATATCTCGTTTTGAACCTTATCTCGTTTTGCAATATCCAGTTTTGAATTATCCAGTTTTATCCTGTTTCGTCAAATCCAGTTGTAAAAAATCCAGTTTCGACCGGTACCCCTATGAACGCTACGGAATTGAAATAATCATCAATAAGCGAGCAATAAACCATAATTCATTTAATGCGCTTTTTTGTTTATCACCATTATCATGATTTGAATAAATGTTTAAAGTTTTTACTGCTCATTAATTAGCTGGCCTCTTCCTTATTAATTCTGACTCATCTATGGCTCAGAAATTTTCTTCAGCAGAGCACCGATAAAATAGTGGAAAAATCCAGGAGCGATAGAAATTTAGCTTATGAATGGATGGAGACTTCTCTTCGTTCACAGTTGACAAACATCATACATCCTGATTAAACCTTTCACTGTAACATTCTGTTGTGCTAGTCGATATAGGTTTGCTTTCACCAGTCCTTTATTGCTAGATATTTTGTCTTTGTGAGATTTAAACCCTGTAAACTAATTCCCAGCGGTACACACGATGATCATTTACAATCATGATGATCATTTACAATCACCAGTGGTAGATTTTTAATTTCCTTGCCTTTGAAGAAGACATTGACGTCTAAAATCCCTTAATTAGAATCTTTCGACTACAAATTTTGTGTGCCAAGTCACACGCCTAAGGAGTGTGACGTGGATCACTCCATAATCGAAAGAAAAAAGAAAATATCAAATGTTCAAATTCACTATTTTCAAATTTCTCGAATTTTCGGGAAAATTTAATATAAAAATACTCTCAACGAAGATTATCCATTTAAAGTATTGAATATACGCCGACGTGGTATACCAACTACCAACTATTGAAATGTCAAAGTTACCAAAATACTGTGAAAGCCCACTAGCAATAAACCCAGCTTCTTTAATGGATTAAAATCATTTCAAGCATTATTTTTATGATAAACAAAACTAAAATAATCGTCTAAGACTGTGTCCGAAACCGATGAAAAATATTTAAAATTAATAAAATTTTTGACATTTATATGAATAAAATTCCTCTACAATTCCAATTTTTTATTACGGTGTCCGAAAAGTATAATAATTGATTGAAATATTTCCCCGCCTTATATGTTTTTAAATCCATTTTTTGCGTGGCGTAAAACCTATTGCCAAAAGACTCTCTTAATTGAGTTTTAACTGCCAAATATATATTCATCCAATTACGATCCCAACACTTTAATTAGACTTCATGTAACTTGTCTAGAACCGAAATTATAGCATGTATCATCGTGTGAGCTTTTTCTAAAAACAATTGTGTCCGCGAAAGGATTTATTGTATATTTAAATTGTCATCGCAACGAAAATGTTCAAATTTTTCTTAAATAGTTTTTGAATGGTAGTATTACAAAACCAAGTAGTGAATTTTATATGTTTTATTGTATAGGGTTACCCAATAAGAAGTTTCATTTTATATAGCCTGCTATTTAGGCAGCTGTCAATTTTGAAGCTATCATTTTTTGACATTTAACAAGTAAAAACTACGCCATTACTAAAAATACATTCGAAAATGAGCTGGTGCAACCGTTACGGTAAATAGATTACGCTACCGAGCTATGATTAATGATTTTTTATGGCCGGAATTGGAAGATATTGATGTGGACGATGTTTACTTTCAGCAAGATGGCGCTACACAAGCAACGAAACAATCGTAATTTTGCAAGAAAAGTTTCCTGATCGTATTGTTTCTCGAAGAGGTGATCACAATTGGCTACCGAGATCTTGTGATTTAACGCCTTTAGACTTTTTTCTTTAGGGCCAATGCTCCACAATCGATTCAAGACCTTGAAGATCGAAATTCGTGAGGTTATCGAGGACATACAGCCGCAAATGTGCGAAGTGGTCATGAAAAATTTCATTAAAACAATATGGTGCTGCAAGCCGAGCCATGGCGGCCATTTGGCTGATATCGTTTCCAAATGTTAATGGCATACCTTCCTCTTAACAATGAAATAAACATTTATGGATTTCTCTTAAAAAGTACTCGTTTTTTTTTAATATCAAAATGAAAACTCTTATTGAAAACCCCGTTATATAACTGAGTGTACTACGCGATGAATTTGGATTTTATTATAGAAAGCTTTGGTATTTGTCAAAAACTATCATAACAACTGACCGTGATAATTTGGGTGTCTTCGATTTTATCAAGTAAATGTCAAAAATTTGTATTCACAAATTTTATTTATCATGGGTTTCGGACACAGCCTCAGAATTATAAGACTTTTATTTGAATAACATTCAATTTGAAGGAATCGCTTAATTGCTAAATTTCTTACTTTTATACACTCATTTACATATTTTATCCTTTGAATCATCAAATTGCAGTGCACCTAATAATTTTCTATCAGACTTAAGTACGCTTACAATAATTTAACCATTCACACAGTATTTTTTTTAAATAAAATTTAAATAGCGCACTATTTTGGTAATAAAATAATTTTTTTTGTTCAAGATGGATGAATTGATTTTCGATTTCTGTGCATCCCTGATTCGCTCAATCACGATTAAATTCACGATCAAGAACTGTACGTGCTACCACCGAATAGCGTACACTGAACAACCTTAATATTGTAACCTTGGCTCGATACATAGGCCTATTCAAGTTGCACTCAATAATATGGGGGCCAATCGGTTTGTTACCAATTACTTAACCTCATACGTTAACAGTCCGTAAGGACAGTGATGTTCAACTTAGAACCTACGAAGGTATTATTCACTAATCTAAGAAGATCGTTTATTACCGAAATCGCAAGATAACACATCGTTCAATAAGAGACTAAAATATTTCTCGCGGGAGCATTTTTGTGAGGTCTCCAATAACAGCTAGTAATCACAGGGGACCCAGATCTCGAAACATGCAATTCAAAGCCCAATTACTCTGTAGTTTAGTTATCGTATTTAACGGCTTGTTGCACGGTGCACCGCCTTGGAGAAAGATCACTTTTTTCTTCTTCATTTGAGGCCGTTTTTCAGCGATTTCATCCTGTAATTACACTGGATAATGTTATGTAATATTTGTTATTGATGGGATTTCCATTTTCAAAGTAGTCAATGAATACTATGCCATGTGAATTCTAAAATACAGAGCCATAACCTTGCTGACCAACTATTACGTCTTTGAACTTTATGATTCGATTGTCATGAAGTTTTAATACATATCGTTTGAAGGTTGCTTTGTTCTAAAAATAATAAAGATTTTTTTCATTAAAGGGGCTATCTCTGGGTTACTTATTTCTTTACTTATTGAAAAATCGTGTATTTCTCATGAACAATTATGAGAATTATGAGCGGCTGCAGTCAATATAGGAATTTATTTTTTTTCTCCAGGAGCTGCTTTGGTCGATGGACCTTTTTTTGGATGAACAGTTACATAAGAACATGATTATAAGAAATTATTTGACAGTACGGTTACATGAAGAATGTGACCAGAAATGAACTTTGCCTATTTTAGCGCCATGAATCGATAATAATTGTCACAAATATGATACGAACTTTTAGCCGAAGAGTTTAGTTCCTATTTAAAATTGTAAAATTACCATTGTCCTATAATCAAGGATGGTAGTGGCACACTTATTGATAATAAAACGATCTTTACAGGCCATTACTGGCCCAGATTTAATTTGATCCCAACCTTGTATTTCATATTGTTCTAGGCAACCCGAAGAAGATACAAGTTGTTTAGTACCCCGATGAGCCATCGTCATCGACAATCTCCTCTCCGTCTGCCAAATGGCTCTCAGAGATTTCTGCACCATTCTCTTAGGATCAGCTCGTAGAACGTGACCAAGCCAGCGTACTCTCTGTGCTTTTATTTCATGAACGAGATTCAGAATTTTCATACTCAATCGTCAGGGTCCAGCTCTCACATCCACCACACATGAAAACGGGTCTGATCGACACCTTGTACTACTTCAATAGAAAGTAAGATCCAATAGTTCTCTGACACCGTTGCCATTCAATCTATTTACACAGATACCATCTACATATGCCAGAATCTGGTTGGACGAAGATGTTGTCCTGAGGTGTATCACATTTACACAAGATAAATTCTAACATGAGATTAAAGAGTATCGAGGACAAACCATCTCCTTGCCATACCCCAGAGCAAATTGTAAAAATAACCTGTTCTCAACTTTGCCACAACATTGTGACTACTATTGTCATTTTACATACTCGCACAAATTTGTCAAGTATTCCCAGACATCGCAAAGCAAACCATTAGCTATCCCGAAGGATTGAGCCATACGCTTGTTGGAAGTCAAAGAATACCTGATTTACGTCACCAGATGACTCATATTTACAAAGAATCATCCTCAGCGAAAAAACTTGATCAGTGACTGACCGATTCTGACGAAATTTTTCTTGGTAGTCATCTACAATTTTCTTCTCCAGCGGCGTGATTCTCTCCAATATTATGTAACACAGTAATTTGTATGCTGTGCAAAGAAAAGTTATGCCGCGATAGTTTTCGCATTTTGAGCGATCTCTTTTTTTAAGGATTGTGCAAAACACGGCCCCTTCTCATTCTTCAGGCATAACTTCGCTTTGCAATATTTATTGAACAAGTTCAAAAAGATAGTTCCGGATAGAAGTATCCCTTCCGAATATCAAGAGCTCAGAATTATTAATCCACTGCATTTGTCCCGAATCAAGCAACTCTAATTCGCTTAAACATATTGAGATATATTCACAATTTAAATCACGATCGAGTAACCTTTAGTTTCGGTATACATAGACCCACTCAAGCTGCATTCAATAATATTGAAGCCAGATGAGTTTATTGCACATTATTCCACACTACATGTTGACAGTCCAAAGACGAAAATGATCAACATAAAACCTAAGATGATATTATGCAGTAACCATCAGATACAGATCATATATTTAAGACGTTTCCTAACACTAGTCTGGAACGACCCAGCATTTCAAGGTATCTCTCGTATATTATTACGAGAATTATGAGCCACTATAGCCAATACAGCAATTTGATTTTTTCCTTCAGTTGCTGCTTGTCGATGGCTCTTATTTCTGGTTGAACACTTACATTATTAATAAATTATTTGACAGCATGGTAGAATGAAGCAAGTGACGAAAATATTTCGTAAATTATTTTTCCGCGAGCATGATATCTTTAGAATACCACACATGAGTGGCTCATCCTTAAAAAATAATGTTAATAAAATAAACGAAGAAAAACTGGATACCGCCAAAATTAAACCAGACTCCGCTCAATTTTACAAATGTATGGTTTAGGATTGGCAGTTTTTCAGACTAACAGGCGAGTTTTATGACGCTGTACCCATCATTCAAGATTATCTTTTGGAGCTTGTTGCGCTGTAAGAAACTCGTTGCCAAAAATTGCAGACCATGTGTCTCAATGCTATATACGTTGCTTTACAGTGGAGATGACCTCGGTCATCCTGATGTTGGATGTCGTCTAGGGATAGAAGTAATATAGGCTATTTTGAATTTAAAAGCAGTTGACATAGTCTTGCTTTTTGGTACGGGCCAACAATCTGTAAAAACCCATGTATTACTTTTTTTTTTTAATTGTAAAGTTATCCCTACTCTACATGCAAGGAGGAAGGTGGAAAAATAATTAAAGCAATATATAATGAAATTTTATTGTGGATTTTTTTTTTCATATACAGTTATTCTCCGTAATATACGTAAAGTTTCAGGTTAATAAAAATCACCCGGTAGCGGAACACTAAATCCTGTATCCAATTATTTAATTGCACCAAATCATGATATAGTAATAGCCTTATCATCATCATAATGTGAAGTATATTGGGAAATGTATTTATTATACATTTAATTTAAAATTCCAAATAAAAAATCATTCAGCGCCAAAATGCACATAATAAGTCGGTTAACTGTTTCTTGGCACAGTTGAAAATACGAAGAAGAAAAAATTGTGGCACGATTAAACTAAAAATCGTGATAAAATTAAATAAAATAATTTTGGGTGAGTTACGCTGGGATGGTGTGGTAAGCGAAATGAATGGACATGCAGAAAACGGGGTATAGAAACGATCTGAAAGGAAATAAAAATTAATTTTTATGTTTACTTATTTCAGTTTATGGTATTCCTGTTTATTTGTTTGGCAACATGAAACTATAAACAAATCTCTTTTCATGTACGGCGAGTTGAATTTTAATGTTTATCGTATAAAAACTTCTTTAAAGTTGCCATAATATAATGTTCGTTGGAAAAAAAATTTTTTATGCTTTGTATATAAAAATTCATAGTACCACGAACATAATATAGTTTCAAAGTAGTTTGATTTTTTTTTACTCATATTCATAAATATTTCAGTTTTTAATTTTAATTTGATTTTTAATAACAAAATATCGTCTTCTGCAGACGATGGTCGTACGTTGTACGAATCTTACCTGAAAAATGATTGAAAAATAAAATAAAATTTCTTTATCTTGAGACGTCAACATTCTGAGACCAAGCAATCTACAAGCAAATAACAACAATTTGAAGAGACCAAGGAAGTATAATATCAGCTGTCAACAACAGAGATACATTATACTTACATTTACGAAGCGCAATAAGCAACGTTTTACGGCCGATTTACCACAAAAAATTAGCTACTACAAAATAGAGACCTCAAAACTTCTAAATCTAAATTTTAACAACAGGAGTAAACTAGACAGATTGATTGATTGATTGATGATACTGTGAGAGCAAGCTCCAGGCAAGTATTCCGGTTAACAGCAGCAACTCTAGTATATCATTATTCAGCTTTCCTACAAAAGTTTCCTTAAATAAAAACTATTAGTGAGCTAATTCCTGTAATAAATTTTATTATTTTCGCCTACGATTCTAAATTTATTAATTAATTATTTTTTCTCCCTATTGCTAGAAATAGGGATATTATTAAATTTTTATCTAATTTACTAATTATTTTAGTACTCTAATAAATAATATTCCTATAAATTAGATAGTTCAATTATAATTTTATTAAAATAATTAAACATTTAAATTTGATCGAATCTACGGTTTTATAGCAATTACATAAAGTAATCGCATGAAAACCCTACTTATATTCATTTTAACACCGAAAATATTACAATTAGAATTTTATTAAAATAATTAAACCTTTAAATTCGAACGAATCCACCGTTGTAAAGCAAACACAAAAAAATGGCATGAAAATCGTATTTATATTCACTTTAACACCGAAAATATTACAATTAGAATTTTATTAAAATAATTAAACATTTAAATTCGATCGAATCCACCGTATTATAGCAATTACATAAAGTATTCGCAAAAAAAAATTATATTTATATTCACTTTAACACCAAAAATATTACAAATAGAATTTTATTAAAATAATTATAAGTTTAAATTTGATCTAATTTACGGTTTTATAGCAATTACACAAAGAAATGGTGTGATTATCCTATTTATATTCACTTTATCACCGAAAATATTACAATTCGAATTTTATTAAAATAATTAAACATTTAAATTCGAACGAGTCCACCGTTTTATAGCATTTACACAAAGAAATGGCATGAAAATCCTATTTATATTCATTTTAACACCGAAAATATTACAATTAGAATTTTATTAAAATAATTAAACGTTTAAATTCGAGCTAATCCACCGTTTTATAGCAATTACACAAAGTACTCGCATGAAAATCCTATTTATATTTAACACCGAAAATATTACAATTAGAATTAGAAACGTTTAAATTTGATCTAATTTACGGTTTTATAGCAATTACACAAAGAAATGGCATGAAAATCCTATTTATATACACTTTAACACCGAAAATATTACAATTAGAATTTTATTAAAATAATTAAACATTTAAATTCGAATGAATCCACCGTTTTATAGCAATTACACAAAGTACTCGCATGAAAATCTTATTTATTTTTACTTTAACACCGAAAATATTAAAATTAGAATTTTATTAAAATAATTAAACGTTTAAATTGGATCTAATTTACGGTTTTATAGCAATTACAAGAAGTACTCGCATGTAAATACCGTTCATATTTACTTTAACACCGAAAATATTACAATAAGAATTTTGTATTCACTTTAACACCGAAAATATTACAAATAGAATTTTATTAAAATAATTAAACGTTTAAATTCGATCGTTTTAATATTTTTGCTAATTAAATTTCAATATAAATTCAATTAAACTAATTTAGTAGTTTTTAGTGTAGTTATAGATTGAAATAGGTAAAATTTATTCGATACAAGCGCATATAATGTAGATGTAACAGCAAAATATATTAAAGCTTGCAACTAATTAAAGTTTTCCTGTTAACCTAAAAAAAAAAAAATCCATTTTTTTTATTAGTTTATTAACTTTCTAAAACTTTTTCTATTTTTGCTATGTATACATAATAATCTAACGTGTCAATTAATCGTATATCGATTTATAATTAATATTTTAATATTTATCCACAAACAGCATAAAATATATAAAATTAATTAATTATGTACATACACTTGTATGTGGTTTGAAACCACACAACACTATATATGTACATACCATATGTATATATTATATACGAGTTCATCCGAAAGATTGACCCTAAAACATTAATCTTCCATTTTCATATGGTTTGAGTGCAATATTTGTTTTAGGAAAATTATGTATAATTAATTGACATACTTGCGGGCCAATACACAACCCAGAGTAAAACAATATGGTCACTTGTACATTAAAATCATCTCGCAAACAAAAACCAGTAATGATCAAGGAAGTCGGGATAAAAAATGAGAAAAAAGTAGAAATTAATTTGATGTGAGCTTTTATATACGATTTTATTTTGCTGCTTTCGATTTGGTAAAAGTTTGACAGATAATCTTTATGACAGATTAGAACTGAAAATAGATTTTTTTTTTGCTGTACGTCATGTATTTTTATATACGTAAGGTGAGTGTTATGTCTTATGTACGGTTCTATCGAAATTATACGAGCGAAAGCATCAATGATGTTAAATTGAATGTGAGCGAAGTTAATTTGGTGATGTATAAATAGAAAATTGTGCGTGCAATTTTTAGATGGGATTTTTAAAATCAGTATTAATGACTTTCAAGTCGTAATATCGGTCAGACATTTTTACCAAAAGATATTTTATCTTCAAACAATTTATTGAACGTGAACTTTTTGCAATATCTTGCCAATTAAATTTTTATTTTTGTAGTAGCCCATAGCAAAATGTTAACTTTTTTAATTGTAAAATTCGAGAAGATCAACAATAGGGGAAATATATAATTTTTTCACATAATACAAACAAAGAAACAGAAATTATTTGTCTATATTCCAATCCCTCAGCATTTCGTCACTTGCTGTTGATTTATTTGGTTTTGTTGGTTACCATTTTCCATATTATTGAGAAGCGCATCTTTCCGATTTGCAATTTCCATCGTATTTGCTATATACTTAAATCGGACTCGAATTATTTTCGTTGCTCCACAGTTAAAGGTTAATTTTCACCATAAATTCGATGGAATTTAATTTTCCCATTATGTCAGTTATTTTTTCGAGCCGAAATGGGATATGCAATGTGACCATTTCTTGTTTTTAATCTGCTAAATCCTCTGCCATATCATAATTACTAAATTTTATAATTTGTTGAATTTTGCGTATCGTAATTTTTTCTTTGGCAGTAACGTTGTATGTGAAAAATGAAATACACGTCATCAAAAAATTTACCATTTTGCTGTAGGCGGCCTATTATTGAATACGCCAAAAATTCTTATGCCAACATGAAATATGTTAACGTACGCTTCATCTGAGGAAATCTCCAAACTCTGATAAAAATTATTAATATCGTTGTAGTTATTTACTTTCAGTTTTTTTCTGATAAGTTTGTGAAGTGAGTCTACTGTGCTTATATGTGACCTTTTTTTAGAGTTACGAGAGTCATCTCATATCTCATGAAAGTAAATGTATGGATGTGTGCTTAAAATTTGATGTTGCCAGAAGCCTTTGATTAGGAGGATATTGAGGTTTTATTATCAATTAGTTCAATGGTTTCTTCGTAATGTGTACCTAGTGCATATTTGTGTTAATTTTCTAACCATAGCAAATGAAGACTACGTCAATTCTGAAATTCGATAATGCTGTATTTCCAGAACGGAATTGTATTTGATTGTATAGGATTGACGTGATAACATCAATTAATTTGTTGAAGTAAATTGCACAAATTAGCTTCCTTATTGACCAAGGTTGTTTTTGTTTTTAATTTAACACTTCAATGTCTACAAAACTCAGCTCCCCTCCTTGCTTTTTTAGTTTATGGTAAGTCTTGAAGTCTTGTATAAGCAAAATCTATTATAGCAGGTCTAGGTCTAAAATACACTAAAGCCTCGAGTTGCGTCAATTCGACTTGCACCGTTTCGACTTGCGTCTCGAAAAAAATTAATACCCTAATTTCAATTTGCGTCGCATTTTGGACGCATCTCGAAATTTATGCACACGTAATATAAAAACTTGCTCATGTGTATGTATATAAAATAGAATACGAAGAAAATAAAAAAAAAATTAAACAAAAATGTAATAGAGCAGAGTATTTACCAACATTTTAAAAGTAAATAGGGGAATCCCCTTAAATGGTTCAACTTCCAATTTTGACGAAACGTTTTCATTAGTTTTCTTTCTTTCGTGCGTATTAGTCATCTGTGAGCTCGCTCTTCATTTATTGTAACAATTTTTTTGGTACGTTTCAAAATATTTAGGTAATATTATTTATTAATTTTATAATTTATGTTAAATTAGGAGTACTACGAGTTAATCTTTTTTTAATTGAAATATGGATCGAAAACGTGCAGTAAAAGATTTACCGAAAATACCTGCCAAAAAAAGTAAAAAAGTAATTTCGTTGGATGTTCTGTGACGTTTTGAATCAGGTGAGAAACCAGCTAACATTGCAAGCCGCAACAACATTGCGCAGTATTTGTAGTCGGGATGCCACAAAAATTAAAGCTCTATCTGTGGTAGCAACAGGAACTCAAATTAAAACCACAGTTATTACCAGAAGTGCTTACTTGGTAGAAATGGTAAAATGTAATCTTCTTTCACTATGGATCGAACAGCAAACCCAAAAACACATACCGCTCAGCAAATTGATTATTCAGGCTAAAGCGAAAAAGATTTTTAACGATTTAAGATACCGTGCCATTACGAAGTGAATCGTTCAATGAACACTTTAACGCTAGTGGCGGTTGGTTTGAGCGATTTAAATCCCGTGCAAATCTACACAAAATTCATTTAAAAGGGGAAGCAGCCAGCGCAAATCATACGGCTGCAGAACAATTTTGTAGAGTATTTAAAGATGTAGTGCAGGAAGGTGGGTACAATTCACTTGTTCTGGAAACGTCTTCCAAAGGGGACATATATTTCAAAAGAGGAATCTGCCACACCTGGATACAAAGTAAGCAACGATCGGATAACATTACTTTTGGGTTAAAATGCGAATGGCGATTATAAACCGAATCTTCTTCTGGTATACCACTCAGACACTCCAAGAGCTTTGAAAGGAATTAATAAAAAGAAGCTTCCCGTGCATTGGCGCGCAAACAAAAAAGCCTGGGTTACTGGAGTATTATTTTCGGATTGCGAGTAACCAATTTTGCAATTCCGAAATTCAAAAAGTAGTGCGAAAAAGAAAATATGGATTTTAAAATATTAGTTCTTCTCGATAACGCACCAGGGCATCCGACAAATTTGGACGGAATAAGTCCGAATGTAAAATTTTTATTTAAGCCACCCAACACCACTTCAATCATTCAACCTATGGATCAAGGGGTAATATCAAATTTTAAATCATATTATCTGCGAAGAACTTTTACTCAACTTGTATCTGCGACAGATGAAGATGAAAACTCGACAATTAAAGATTTTTGGAAGGCATTTAATGTTTTAAAAGCCATTAAAAATATTGAACATTCTTGGGCCGAGGTGAATTTGGTCAGAATGCGTTTCGAATGTTGATATTGACATTGACGAGGTCCATATGGTTAGAGATGAAATTATCGAATTAGCGCAAAGAGCCAATTTTGAGGGAATGGATGAAGTGGGACTTGAAGAGCTTATTAATGACGCAGATTTGAGTATTCCGACTCAAGATTTAATAGAAATAGCTGATAACATCGCAAAGGATTCTGGTAGTTCTACGGAGGAGCTAGTAACAAAGAGTTTCACTACTAAAGGTCTAGCCAAAGCGATTCAATTAATATCCGAAGGATTAGAAATGTTTATGAACGAAGATCCCGATGAAATACAAAGTTCAAGAGTAGCAAATGAAGTCAATACAAGTATCAGCTGCTATAAAGCAATTTATATTCAGAAAAAAAAGCTGCTACTCAGAGAGTAGCATAAATTTGATTAACCTCTTAATTAAATTTGATTAACCTCTTGATAAATTTTTTAAAAGTCAACGTAGGCAAAACGAACTACCAACCGATATAGAATGCTATGAATTAGATTCAGAATGAAGTTCTAGTTACACGTCAAAATCTTTGAAATTAATTGTGATAATGAAAGTGAATATTTTTGAAATGACTGAAATTTATAATTTGCATATTTTAGGTTAAGTAAAAAGTAAAATAGGTACATATGAGCATTACCAGTACATATGAGATTACATACTTCGTTTTGAAGTACATATTTATGATTTTTTTTTAATTTATTTATAAACTTTAAATTGTTAACTGTTAGTTTTAATTTATCTATTGGAGTAATAAACAATATGAAACCATGTTTAAATTTAACCTGTTTTTTTAAAAATAGGATAACCAATTTTTTGTAAGGTTTCGAGTTGCGTTGTTTTGAGTTGCGTCGCACTTTACTGGAACGCATTATCGACGCAACTCGAGGCTCTAGTATAAACGTATAAAATTATTTTGAATACCGCTATAAAATTATTTTGAATACTTAAGTGTAAGCTCAGAACTCTTCAAATATAAAGTTTTTGTAGAATCTTTTAAATTAAGGTTTAAAAGTTCAAAAATGACTTGTATTAGGAGGGAAATGATAGTAGGATATGCTTTACAAACCATAGATACATTTTTGCATTACTATCCTTGCATAATAAAACTGATCTGCCAGTCAGAACATATTTACACGTAGTCATTACAAAACTATTCAAATTACGGTTAAATTATATTAGTATAATAATACCCAAATAGAGATTTGTATGAGCAAGCTTGTAAATCGAGGTTTTAAAAAAAAGGAACAATCTTGAGAATTTTTTGCGCTTAGCAATCTGTCGCATTTAATTTTCGTTTACATTCACTTCCATCGAAATTATTTTAACTGATGAACTTCCACGCGACCGAGATATTGACGCAGTTTTTAAAGCTACGATGTTTGAGTCGGGAAATACTGGATTCGAATTTTAACGGAGGAGGAATGTTAAAGGGATTTATTTTTTTATGCAAACGGATAACTATAAAGTGGAACTGTAGTCATGCGCGTACTCGAATTAGTGATGGCGCAAGTTCAATTAACCACAAAAGAGTTTGGAGGGCTTTTGCCTAGAAAAGGTTAAATGGATTTAAAAAAAAATCTTCTTTCGTAATTTTCAAGAATTGTTGTTCTTGAATTCCACTTGTGGCAAACTACGTCGATTATTTACTGCTTTATTGGAATGAACTTTGCTTTAACCGCTTAATTAATAAGCCCGGTTTGGCGGGGCTAAATGTACCTGTTAATACAAGCCCAAAATTGAAATCCTCTTTGGCCATTCACTAAGGTTTAAGATTACATTAGAAATATCGTGAAAACATGTACGATACTCACGTCGAGTGCAAAATTCATTAGTAATGAATAATGGCCAACAGATCTGCAAATAATATGTAAATGTTTGTATTGAGTTCAACTTGCGCACATGAAGTGAAGTGATAGTTTTTTTATGAATTTCAAGCGAGCAATTGTAAGATCTTGTTCAGGGTGAATTGCCATGTTGCAGGCACAGTCTAATAAGTCGCAATTTTCAGAACTATTTTCAGTGGCGATAACCACTATGGAAAGTTAGAAGGTGACGCTAAATCTTATGATTTCAAAGAAGGTCGCGTATGTAGCTTTCAAACCACCTTAACCCTTATACGCACAAAATACCAGAAATTGGGTTGCAATATTGGAACAACAGTTTCAAGTAGCAAACATAGTTTCAGAAACTACACAGCATTCGCATGGGGTTGGTGCGCTGGATGTAAGATTACACAACCAGTTTGCCAGCTTAATCTTAAAAAAAAGGTAAACATCGGTATACATTTTTTAAACACGAAATGGCCGTTTATTGTGGCCGATGTATCAATGCTGATAATCGGTGCAGATTTTTTAACACCAACAGGGCTAGTAGTAGATATTAAAAAAGGTAGATTATTAAATCCAGAGACAACATTATTTGCGATAGGATCCATCACATCAATACCAAGTTTTCTTTAGAGTTATTGCATAAAACTAAAAGTAACCTAAAAATACTTAAAATGTTAAATAAATATAAAGAAATTACAAGATTTACAGGATTTTTCTTTCCAGTTAGCAGTTTGCACGATATTTACGACAATAGACTTATAGTACGTGCATATCATCGTATTTTCATAGAGCTACGAAAAGAACCCAAACCAGCTATCGCAACACCATTCAGACTTTCTGAATTCAACCAAATGAATTCGGCCTTCGGAATGCAATGCAGTTGTTTCAACGACTGATGCACTCAGTATTGAGAAGGTCATTATGTTTTGTATATTTTTATTTTTTTTTTATTTTTTTTTAAACACTTTATTCAACAATACTACAATATCAAGTTATTTAACAAGTATATAATAAAAAAAAGCTGCGCTAAAAGAAGAGTTTTAAGACTTTATATACTTATAAGTATCGAAAAGGTAACACTATTGATATGTTTCTTAAAGTTCAATTTACTATCGATCGTATTTAAATTCATTGACAAATTGGAATTTAAAGCAATTGCTAGAATCACTAAAGCTATTACACTGTTCATCGTGGTAAAATACATTTAAAATTTCAACCGCTCTTGATCCTACATTAAATAGCATACCACTAGATTTTTCACTTAATTTCATTTTATGATTTAAAAACCAAGCACGCGTTATTGCTAAATCAGCATTCATTTGATGTTTCAATTCTTTTGTGGTATCTGCTAAATAAATTAATGCAAGATCATCTGCACAAGCAAACATTTTACCGTACAATTTTAAATCAAAAAATGAATTAGTATAGATTAAAAAAAGTAAAGGGCCAAGAACCGAACCTTAAGGGACACCTGAAATAATTTCATTAAATTCACTAGAGCAAGAACCGATTACAACTTTTTGTAGATATGATTTAAGCCAGTTATACATGAACCCTCTAAATCCAATACGCCACAATTTACATGGTAAAAGTGAATGGTCTACGGTATCGAAGGCCTTAGAAATGTCAAGAAAAAGCACACTCACGACTTTACCATTATTTAAGGAATCATATATCGACGAAAAAAATACTAAAAGCGCAGCTTCAGTACTTAAGCCCTTCCTACAGTCAAATTGACAGTCACTAAAAAATTGTTTACCATCCAAGTAACTTACTATACGACTTTTAATCAATTTTTCAAACACTTTTGAAAATATTAGTAATTCAGAAATTGGACGGTAGTTGGTTAATTTCAATCTATCATGTTTTTTAAATAGAGGGGTGATATTAGCACATTTAAAATTATCAGGAAATACACCATTAGATACACTTTGATTAAAAATATGAGCAAGCAGAAAGATTATACGCTTGAAACAGTTTTTTTTAACGGTACAGGATATTTGATCAGGCTTACTAGAGTTTTTGTTGTTCATTGGTGCGACTGTATAAAATACTTCATCAGGAGTAATTGCATGAAGATAAAATGAATCATTTTGCCATTTTATATGGCAATGGGATGTAGGGCTTGCGGTATTGTGTATAGCATTGACTTGTAAAATGATGATTAAACATATTACATATATCTAGAGGGTTAGTAATGAAATTATCATTATTATACCGGTTCTACTAGAACCCTCACCTACTAGTGAATTTACTAGCTTCCATTGCATTTTGCAGTCATTGGAGCAAATCTCAAAAAGGGTCATATAATAATTAGTTCGTTCAGCATCTATCATCATTTTGCACTTTTTGTTCATAATGTTAAAACATTTTAATAGATTAGGTTTTAACGGATGTTTTCTAAGTTTTTTAGATAATTTATTTTTCAAATTCACCAGTGAGTGAAGCTTGAAAGACATCCATGGTGCGATTTTATAGTTTTTTCCAATATTGCAATTTTGATATTTACTATCTTTTAAGCAACAATCGAAAGTATTCAAAAATTTATTTATCAAGATATTAACATGTTTGCTAAGAATATATCATCCCAGACCTGCGTCTGTAAAAGTGTATTACATTTATCAAAGTTGATATAGTTTGGCTGGCATTTCTAGTTTTATATTTATTTGAATTTTTAAACGTAAGTGTAAGTATAATTGGAATATGATTTTTAAAATTTTTCGATCCAAACCTGTGAAATGCATGGCCTATACATGACGAGCTTCTATATTTACTATTCGGTTAGGTAAATTTATCAAAGAACACAGGCGAAAAGATGATAGTGACATCATGTAATTATATATTTCTATATTTGACGATAACATATCAATGTTGATATCACCTATAAGTAGAAAATTCTTTGATCTGCATAATAACGATAGTTAGCATAATAACGATACATACATAAACTACTAATTGGAAATTCTCCCTTTATAAAATTATACTGTCAGCTGTTACTATAGCATATAGCTATTACTATACTACGAAACCCGCAACACCACCCGCACGATTTATATTGTTATTTAACAACTAAAAAAATTATACCCGGGAATTTTATAAAATTGTCCCTCATTATTTTAGTAATCCCGATTTCTGTTAACTATTTAGATCAGCCAAAAGTGAAGTAAAATTTGCCCGTAAACTTCTTATATTAAAATGTATGACATGAAAATTTCATCACAGTTGCAAGGTCAGCCAGTGATTTAATTAGCTTGACATCCATCAGTTTTCTTAACATAAATATTACCATTACGAATCCACACATATTTAAATTTAAACAATTGTTTGACGTTTCCTCGCTTCGGCATACAGATGACTCCTGAACTTAGTTAAATTTGCATTAAAGAAAATATTATTGGAAGGTAACACTCCGAAACATTCAGTTGTTAATCGTTTTTTTCGCTCTAAATCGGTTACTGTTTTCTTAAGGGTAGCATTTTCTTGTTTAAGTTCATCCAGCTTACCCAGGACTAAAACAACTATCACTAAAATCCATAAAATTATCAAGAATTTGAGCAGCTGGATGTTGAATGAAGTGGTTCTCCCTCAACTTTTCGGATTGATTGGGATTTGATGCCGAAAAAGTTTGTTTTGAAAAGTTTTGGTTATTAGTGCAATCCGCACATAACCAAGCACCACTCTGTTTTTATCAATTGCTACTGTACCAGGATATGTATATGTATATCTCGATGATATATTGATTGCATCTAGTTCATTGGACGAACATATATCGCATGTGGAGCAAGTTTTTAAAGAACTGTCAAAAAACGATTTGATCATAAGGATAGACAAATGTGTATTTGTACAACGAGAAATCTCATTTTTGGGGCATTTGATAAATCTGAATGAAATTTTATTATCCCTAACGAGAGTTAAAGTCATACGTAATAACCCTCAACCAGATAATGTACAACAACTAAAACATTTGTTAGGAATGGTCAATTTTTAAAGAAGATTCATTCCATCCGAAGCACGAGAACAAGCTACACTGAATGATTTTTTAAAAGGATATAAGCGAAACAGTAAAGCATCGATCGCTTGGACAAAGAGTCGGTGTTATAGCTTTTAAAAAATGTAAGTCAAAATTGACAAAATTGACCGAGAGTTATTAGGAGCTTATCTATTTTTTATGAATGCGGCACGAATTACTAAAAACCTAGAGTCCTTTGTTTTGAATTTTTTTTTTATATTCGAAATAAAAATTTAAAACCTAACGGTTAAACTAAATAAATATTTATTAATTACCAAAGCCAAAGGAAATTATAAAATAACTAAATAAGACCCAGTTATCATTTACTTCCCGATCGGTAAAGAAGAACCGAGTATTGAATGTATAATCTCCTAAATACTAACCCTTATATTCAATGCAATGTTGCAGCAAATCTATTTTCCACAGATCCTTATGGAAAAAACCACAAATAATAAAACCAAAACCGGGTTACCTAATTAGTTTCTCACCGTCCAATAAGCATACTACTGATTCTACCAAAGATGTTTGAAGAAGCTATTTGCCAGTAACACACCAATAATAGAACTGCAGAACTGTATTATTGCGGATCACCAATTTAGATTTCGCAAAAATCATAACACAAGGGAACAAGATAGAGCTTGTCATCGGATTATAGATAGTTTTTTTAGAAACAGGCATTTTAAAATGTATGTGAAGTTAGCTCGGAAAAAACCTTTCATCCCGAAAAAAGCCTTTTTAAAATGTGTCTTAGCTAAATATCACAAATAACTTAATTGTCAGCCCGAAAATCATACATAATAAGAGAAATTTTAAAATGTATCCCAATTTTAATTTTTAAAAACATTATACATTATACAGTAAACTTCAAAATGATGAAAATCATATGTACGTATGTATTGTATGTATTATAAGCAAAACTCAATATTTGAAGAGAGTATAAAATTCCACCACTGAATCTCAGCTCACAGGGATTGATAGATATAGTGGTGTATGGGGTATGTTAGATGAGACTCTTACCTCACTAAAATAACAACCAGTATGTCAACGCGATGGATAGAAGGGTGTTTTATAGAGCTTCATTCCCAACTGTTAGGTCTACGTCAGGTGATGGCCTTTGGATTTGATTATTAGGCGTCTGAATATTTGTTAATTTAATAGCAGCTCTTGGAATACCAGCCACAATTTGTCCATGGATTGTAACATTTCGTTCGTGTATTTCCCTAACAAATCGTCCTATTTTAGTGGGTAGTTTACCAATGTTAGTAGATGTTTTGTATCTCCGTTTTATAGTAGCAAAGTAATTTTCAACATGACTATGGCTTTGTCATCATTCAAAACACCACTCCATAGCGGTAAATATGCCATGTATTTTTTTAATATAAAATTTTGAAAATTTATATTATACAAACTATTTACTCCACCAATTGATGCTTCATTATTTAATGACAAACAGATGTCATCTTCTATTTTTTTAAAATCTTGGAAATATGGGCTTTGTATGTATCTCGCATTATTTTCAAAACATTATTCTGCATTGCACTATATGTCACAACGATAAACGGACGACGCATAATTTTTTGGATATATTTATCCTCACTCAATGCTTTTTTCTCCCACTCTTTATCAATAAAATTATGTATCAATAAAATTATCTTTGTCATTATCATTTAATTGCAATGCCTCTGATCGTATTTTTCTAAGTACATCATGTGACTTTGATTTTTGAATTGTATTGTTTTTTTGAACAAATCAATATCTTTCTCTTGAATTAAACTTTCGGCGAACCTTTCAACTGTTTTTTCTAATAGTTGCCTTTTAAAAAGGTCCCGCTTATAACATATTGTGTGAACAAATTTTTTTGTTATATGCATAATACGTTCACTCGTACTATAAATTTCGAAAATTCCTTCCTTTAAATCTTTATTTACAAGTTTATATTTTCGACATGTCTTTACATTTCTATGACCACAATAAGTTCTTTTGGTTAGATGATTTTTTGATACATCATAACTTTTAATTTTTATTAAACAGCCAGTAAGTTTTGTTAACCTTTCAATAATTACCGATCTGTACATATCCGTTTCTAATGCTCGTTCATTAGGTAGAAAAGTTTGTTTCCAAATACTGTTTGGAATGATTAATTTATAATCAAGTTTTTTGTAAACAATTTTTGTGGGTTTATTAGATTTCAACTGATTCGGCTGCCTGCTACTTTGGAACGTATTATTGTTCACGCGAACATCTGAGAGTAAATTATCACAACTTAAATTAAAATCTATATTATCAGATTTATCAGATTTACTATATCCATCAATCCCTGTGAGCTGAGATTCAGTGGTGGAAACTTTCGTGTTATTAATATTCTTTGATGGATATGGGGATGAAGCTCTATAAAACACCCTTCTATCCATCGCGTTGATATACAGGTTATTATTTTAGTGAGGTGAGAGTCTCATCTAACATACCCCATGCACCATTATATCTATCAATCCCTGTGAGCTGAGATTCAGTGGTGGAAACTTTCGTGTTATTAATATTCTTTGATGGATATGGGGATGAAGCTCTATAAAACACCCTTCTATCCATCGCGTTGATATACAGGTTATTATTTTAGTGAGGTGAGAGTCTCATCTAACATACCCCATGCACCATTATATCTATCAATCCCTGTGAGCTGAGATTCAGTGGTGGAAACTTTCGTGTTATTAATATTCTTTGATGGATATGGGGATGAAGCTCTATAAAACACCCTTCTATCCATCGCGTTGATATACGGGTTAATATTTTAGTGAGGTGAGAGTCTCATCTAACATACCCCATACATTACTATATCTATCAATCCCTGTGAGCTGAGATTCAGTGGTGGAAACTTTCGTGTTATTAATATTCCTTGATGGATATGGGGATGAAGCTCTGTAAAACACCCTTCTATCCATCGCGTTGATATACGGGTTGATATTTTAGTGAGGTAAGAGTCTCATCTAACATATTCCATACACCACTGTACCTATTAATCTCTGTGACCTAGGATTTAATTAGTTTGGCAATTAGGTGTTTTGTATATCTCTGTGAGCTGATTCAATAGTCGATAATTCCATTTTATATATAGACCCATTATATAGAACACGTTTATTAAGAATTCTTAATTTATTTGGTTTTAAATTTTTTGAGTTTATTATAAAAATTACGTAATTTAATAATTTAATATTTAAAGTTTATTGTAGTTATTTTTTTTATGAAAAATCGGTATGGAATTTTTATTTATTACACTATTTTCGTACTATCAGTGAAGACACATTTTCAAAAGTATTTTTTCGGGCTAGATTTTCGGGCTAACTTCACATCCGTCATTTTAAAATCAAACATAATGGTAATCTAGGTCAAATATATGCTGAAGAGCCGAAGTGGAGGTCTGGTATATCAAATTTACACTTATGATCTGCTTACATCACAATACGGCAATTATGGCATCAGCAACCTTTTATAGCATCAAGAACGTTACAAGCACAGCTCAATTCAGTTGAGTTGTGGCTAAAACGGACATTCTATGTAATGGGCTCATATCCAATCGTAACTAGCGCGTACAAATTTCTTAAAGCTCGCAGCGAAAAAACTGATAAACGACCAAAAATGCCAAGGACTCAACCACACGCAGAAATATTGCGAACAAACCTAAAGATGGGTAAAATAAAATGTAAACGACATATAGAAAGAGAGTGAATGACCGAACAATTGGCGCAGTGGTTAAAGCTGCGGTGTTTGGGACGGGAGGTACTTGGTTCGAATCCCAACGGGGAGGGTTGCGAAAGGGATTGTTCATCACCTGATTACGATCGGTGATGACGATGAACACAACTATGAACCGCTATTGGAGTGCATAATCCATGGGCCGAACCATCGTCCATGTCAGTACATGCTGACTGGAGCAATGCAATGTGCAGATGGATTTAAAATCGAACCTGTATTCGTTAAATATTAACCGTTAAAGAGTTCGGAGAGCTTCGGCCCCAGAAAAGATTGCAGAGTTCAAAAACAAACAAACAAACAAAAGAGTGAATCCAAAAAGTAGTAACAACCTTGCAAAATGTATAAACTGTAAAGGATGCCATTGTTTTGAAAGTTCACGAAGTTGTACTTCGAAACAAAGAAAAATGTCTGCGAAGAAATACAAAATCATGCAAAAGTTTAAATAATTTCAGCGATTATCTTTGACTGAAAACGATGTTTTAATTATGTGCATTGTGTAAAATAAATATTTCAAGTTATACGAAGTATTACAAAATTTTTAAATTTTGGAACTACGTTTGCACCCTAAGGCAAACACAATCAGTGGAACTTTACATATATATACAAGTATAGTGATAAAAATGATTTCTTTTATTCATTGCCGGTGTAAACATAAGATCTAAAAATTAAATATTTAATGATATTTTCGAGGGAATTACCTATAATTTTTTCTTTCTACAACGTACACGAAAAAGTTAAAATGAAAAACCAATAAAAATTTTCATAATTATACTATCATTATTATTAACAAAATGCGCGATGAAGATTATATTATAATGATAATGAGATGGCATCTTACGATTATTTAATGAACACTAATTAAAATTTTTTTTTTTTATATTATTTTCACTATTTAATTTTTTTTAATACGAGTAATATATAAATATTATATTAGATGATTATGTACATAGATTATTATGTTAACCACCATAACCCAAGTCCCTTACCATCATTCATTCAAATAGCACCTGCACCATACTTCTATGTTGTTAAACCGCCCGACAAAGTCTTGTATATACTTGCGTTTTTATTGTTTTTTATCGTTCACAGTCGAAATGGATAAAAATTACAGATGAATAATGGATGAAGGCCAGAATTTTTTTTTGTTTCTTATGTTTATGGATTTTCTTTTTATAAGAGTCTGTGTGTGTGTACCGTTATTTTACGATTATTATTATTATTACGATTATTATTCAACAATCAACAAAAAGTAAATAATCCATTCAATTTGAATAAAAATAAACTTCAAATACAGATGAAAAGGAAAGATATATATAAGCAAAACGATGTACATCAGCATAAGATTACCATTTATAAACCATATACAAATTGGTGCGGTAATTAGATTTTGTAAATTTAATTTAAATTTATCAACGGAGACATAATAAACCGCATCGAATTGTCGAAAATCCTAAAAACGAAATCATGCGTTTCAGTCCTAAACGGGGCATTTTAAATTTTTTAAAAGTGTAATAACTTTCGAAAAAAATACGATGATGGTTTTGTTATATAGAGGGACTGTGGACATTTTTAGTGTATTAGCTCTTTGAAAATTGTACAAATTTAACTTTGATACAATTTAGGTAGTTAGTTAACACTCGTTTCTTTTTTTAGGTTAATATAATTTTTTATTTTTAGCTAAAAGTATTTACAATAAGATGAATAAAGAAAATTTCAAGAAAAATTTTGGTTTAACAATTGGTCGCTGATCCTTTAGGATACTCAGACTATTTACATTACAATGCATTTTGATGTATGATTACAAAAATTCTAACTTATTATATAAAATAGAATGGCTTAAAAATTAGCTAGAAAAACAATGCCATTTTTAATGTAAAAATTGTATATATAAATTAAATAGAAAAGAAAAAAAATAGTAGAAGAATAAACTAAACTTGTATAAGATTAAATTTTAACTTAATCTCTAAATCACTAAATAATCACCAGTATTTTTGTTTTTGGGTAGAAAATGTTTGGTTATCTATTCTTTGAAAGATGTGCTGTATCTTATGTGAAGTTCAGGATTGGAGAATTTTCTTGCTTCGAAACTTTTATCGTTTGGTGTCCTTTTAATATGGTATATGATTGGAATTTATTGTGAATTTTGAATGAATCCAATGATGTCTAAATATGTGAAGGCTTCGGGTCCTGGAATATTGTTAATTTTGATATTCTGTTGAATAATTTTAGTATCGGTGTAGTGTGGGCCGAAAACTAACAAATTTTCGAAATGATTTGTTGTTCTTGAAATGTGGTTTCGTATTAATTTTATTATAAATAGATCGATCCGGTCCATTTCGAAATTTTCGTATTAGTTTTCATTAGAAATATATTGTAGATAACCAGTTTCGGTTTTACGGAACCGACCGCTACAATGTCGTATGCAACATCTTTCAAATTTTCGAATTTATTCCATGTAGTTTGCGCTACAATTGAACCAGATTGGGCATCCGTACGTGATGATTGCTCGAATAATAGTTTGGTAACAAATTCTTTTTGCTTTTGAATCCAAAAATCTTCTTTTCGCTTTTTTATTTGATTGTTGATGTGGCCGTCCATATAGCATAATTGATCTAGGTGAATGCCGAGATATTTAACTGAGGTTTTTTGATTAATGATTTGATCATTTATTAATATATCCAAAGATTTACAGTTGCGTTTGGTATCATTTCTCGCAAGTTGATATGGTCTTCTGAACAGATTTGTTTCGCATTTCGTTTCGTTGATTTGGATTTGCCATTTTCTTAAGTAATTTATTGTAAAATTGACCCCACATTGTAAATTTTTTTGTATTTCTTTAATTTTGAAATCTTAACTGTAGATAACTAAGTCATCGGCATATGCGATGGTTTGAATTTTTTCTGAATTTAGAATTTTGTGTCAGCAATTCTCTAGTGTTGAACAGAATTGGTGCTGTAATTGTGCCTTGTTGTAAACTATTGTGAATTTTGAAAATATTTTTAGAGGTTTCTATCCCTGATGTTGTTATGAAATTTCTGTCGAATAACATGTCGATTAAAATTTGGATGATGTCCAAGTCGAGATTTAAATTTTTTAATTTGATTATCAAGCCATCCAGCCAAACTAAATCGAAGTTTTTTCCAAGTCTAGCATCATTACTCCAGTGCAATTATTTTTATTGAGATTCCGACAAATGTCCGAAGTTAATTTTGTTACTGCATGAATCGTAAAGTGGCCATGTCTAAAACCAAACTGATTGTCTGGCATGATGTTATGTGATCTTCGATTTTGTTGTAGATTATTATTTCGTAAATTTTGCTTAAGTTTAATACCAGACTGATTGGCCTGTAATTTTGCGGTTTTTTCTGATCTTTATTTTTTTTAGGATTGGAAAAATCCTGGCAGTTTTCCAACACGCCGGAAAAGATCTATTGTTTAAAAGGTTGTTAAAGATTATGCATAAGTCTTCAATAATTTTGTTTGGTAGATATTTTAACACGATATTAGGAATTTTGTCGATACCATAAGATTTTTTTGTGTTACAGCTTTCTAATAAAAACTTAATTCAGATATTGTGATGGAATTTGGTCGATGTAGATGGTCGAAATTGAATTTAGTTGTATTATTTTGATTTTTAGCTTGTGTTATTTTGTTTTTTTCCGAATTTTTTTCTGGTTTGGTTTGATGTTCAATAAAGTCCCAACTAACAATTTTGAAATTTATAAGCGTGATATAAGAGTTAAAATGCGTCTTATTTGAAACTTTTAAGAGACTTCTGGCGAACTTTTTGGGTATATAAGATTGCAATAAGATACATGTAAGGTGTATTTAAGTGTCATATAAGGTACATATTTCTTATGAAAGAATGATTTAAGTTTTAAGAATATAGTCGTAGAGTACTCTTTCGTAAGGTTTTTATCAGAATATACGTTCTTTTGTAAGAGCGTTTTAAGACTTACGTTGAATCGTATTGAATACTGCATCGTTATATAGAACCTTAGACAATTACGCTATAGGAATTTACAACTTTAATTTTAAATATTAAAGAAGAATTAAAGAAACATGTTTCCTAATTAAGTTTTATAACAAACTTGTTATTATCGTTGATAGGAAATGAAATGCTTGTAAAACAAATTGCTTTATATGTAATAATGTTATAAGATAAATTAAAATCTATATTGATATTAGTATAGAATTTAGCTGCGAATTTAAATTTTTTGTTAAAAAATAAAAACTACATGATCTAATTTTTTTGCGTCCTTAAAAATTCTAATAATAAAATAAAGAATTATTTTTATTTAAAAAAATAAAAATTATAAAAAAAAGAAATATCATAAAATGGACTAATTAAAATACTACATAGTACTTGTTATTTGCGGGAACTTCATGAAAGCACTTGCTACGTTCTTAAAATTATCGAAATATATCAAAATATTCCATTCGAAAAAAATGTATCTAAAAAATTACAAAATGGATGCTTTTTTTCACAATGAAAATTACTAAACCAATTGTTCTTCATGAAATATCTTATAAGTGCCTTATAAGAACAAGTTCAAATTAGTTTCCAGGGACGGCTTAAGTTTATATACTTCGGTAAAACTGATAAAATAAATATAAATTAAAGACATAAATTTGTGTTGATACTTTGTATTATCAAACAAATATATTATAATAATAAGTTTGTATAGCTGTTTTGTATTCGTAAGGGAAATTTACAAAATAAGTTTTAGATTACAATTTGTTGTTATTTACCGTCAAATTTTTACTTGCAAGTGTCTAGTTATACCGTAAAATTGATATAACATCAAATAATGAGACATTTAATATAGAATTTGGAGTTTTTATACAAATAGTTCTGTTCTGAAGAAAATTTAATATGCGTTTAATACTATTTCGAAATAAAACAAGAACAACATATAATATGAAACGCACGTTTTATTTTCTTCAGAATATAACTACTTGTATAAGAATTCGAAAATCTGTATTAAATGTTTAATTATTTGATATTATATAATTTTTCGCTATAACCCGATAAATTGTTTGTCTGATTAGTGAACAATTGCAAATAAAACTATAACACTAAATAAAAACAAAACATAATTTAGAACTTACATTTTTAATTCTAATTTCTTTTTTGTCGTGATTACTTGGCCAGTATTTATAATAATAGGCATTGACCCAACAGAAAAAACGATTGAACATTTTTGGATTTAAAATTTTTTCCGTATAATTTTCTATAGAAAACATTTTTCTATATTTTTCCCTATATTCTATAGACCATTTGTCTAAAATTCATTTTATTTTAATTTTGCTGCTCAACTTAAAATCTCTGTTAAAAGTGTATATCAAGATACACTTTGTCGTCAAATAGTCAAATGAGATTTACCCTGAGGCCACCACTGATAGAAATTAGAAATGTCTCCTAAAATAATTTTTGTTATTTTTTATCCTATCTAAGAATATAGTAAGCATCTGATAAGGGAAAAGTATGAGTTTTTCTTATAGAAAACTTACCCAAGAGTATATAAAGAAAATTTTTATTTTTTTATCTTATGTAAGATTTAAGTAAGTATCTAATTAGGGAGACGTATGAGTTTTTCTGTAAAAGAACTTATCCAAGAGTATAAGGAGAATATTTTGCGAATCTACAACACTATTGTATATACAAGCCGTGAAGCTTCAACATAAATTTTTTGACGTTCCTTTTTTAAGGATCCACTTTGTGTAACTTCATGCCACTTATGCTTAGAGACATATTTACTATAATCTTTTAAATAAAAAAGCGAATAAACCTGTAACATATCTACCACACGATATGTAACATTAATTAATTTTAGAGTTACGGCAATCAAGTTTTGTTTTGTACGGTACTCAAACAAATGTAATATATTCTAACGTAACGCACTTTAAAAGTTCTTGCTGAAGAATTTAAACAATATGTAATCTTATAGCGTTCTTTATAAAGATTTTTTATTTTTTTTAATTTTACAAAACTCTTGGTCAAGAGAAATCCTACAAACTACTTATAAACAAGAAATTAAGAGCACTGTAAGACTTAATATGTCTTAGCTAAAAAAAACTTTCCCACTTAAAATAATAAGTGCGGAAAAAGCCTTACAACAGAATCTACCAAGGTGTAAAAATGCTTTATAAGAATCAAATATATTTTAAAATCGACACTTCTTTGACAAGAAGCTTATAAGTATGCATTTTTAAACATTCTGGGAGAAGGTTATTATAGGGTTCTTATAAGTAAAATTATTTCTTAAAAGACGATTTATAAGGCAAAATGTTAGTTGGGGTGTCCAATGATTTTCCAATTTTCTTGTGTGTTGTGGCTTGAAATGATATTGTTTGAGCATTGAGGGTGATTCCAATCAATATTTAGATGATCAATTTCCAAATGTTCTAGATTTTTATTAGTTTTTGATTTTCTGATCTGGTTATTGGAAGAGAATATTTTTGCGCCTGGTTTTATGGTTTCAAATTTATTTTGCCAAAATTAATTTCCTTGTAATTTAATATTTGGTTTTATTAGGTCGTATGTCTTCTTGATTTCCGATCGAAATGTGATAATTTGGTTTGAATTTGTCAGACCGCCTTGTCTTTTTAATTTTTTGATTTTTGTTACCAAATAGCTTTTATGCTTGTATAATTTTTCAACTATATTGTTTGTGGTATAGCACTTCATGTTGTTTTTAAGTCTAATTTTTGGTTGAGCCATGTTGATATATTCTAATATTAATTTTGTGATAGTTTCAAAATAATTATTAATTTCGCCGTTTTCAATATTTTTATAATTTGCACGATATTTTCTTCAAGTTGGTTTTATTTTAAATATTTTTGATATAGATTGTTCAGTTTTTTGGTCCAAATTGTCAAATTGTTTGAAAATTGGTAAATTTTTTGGGACAAATTGTGTCCTACATGTTCTTTGTTACTTTGGAATGTGTTCACAATGCATCACTATACCTCTGTAGTCGCTTTCGTAGAATTTAGTTGAAATTACGCCATTAAAATTTGTTTGGATATTTAACCGATTGTCTGCGATTGCTAAATCTAAAAAGCTGGCTCAATTTGTAAAGGTTAGGTTCTATGGTATGGTTTAAACAGTTTGGCCCTATAGAACCCACCGTAATCTGATTACCATTTGTAAATGGTAATGCCTCTTGCGTTGCTATTTAAGTTACCCCAACTTGGATGTTTGGTATTGTAGTCACACACTATTAAGTAGTAATTTTGTTGGTTGGCAAGTTCTAATGTATTGCGTAAGTTGGACCTTTTGTTTTTAAATTTGATACTGCCTTATTGCTTAGACAATAAATTGATAAATTATAAATTTGTTTGTTGTTTTTTAATTTAATTTTGATAATAGTATTTTCGATGTCTTGAAAATTTTGAAATTTGTTGATTTTGATATGTTCATATTTGATTTTGTGTTGAATTAGTATGGTGGTACTACCACCACATTTTGAATTTCGACGATCTTGTCTAATGATGTTGTAATTTTTAAATCCCAAATGATGCCGAAAATTTAATTTAGTTTCACTGATCATTAATACGTCTGGTTGGTGTATTTCCAAAAATTTTAATAAATTTAAACGTCTGACGGTACTTACTATGGAATTTACATTAAGTGCGATGAATTTTAAATTATTTATAATTTGTTTATTATTTGTAGCAATTGTGATATTTGCTCACTTTGTTGCTGAATAGTTTTGCCATGATTTCTACTTTTAGTGCTAATGTTTCCACAGTAAAATTTTCATTTATTTTTGCCTTTTAATTTATCAGCGAAGGTTCCATTTTCGGTACTCACTGGTGTCGATTTAATCTGTCGTGGAGTATTGTTGACTGCCTCTTCTCGTTGATTTTCTGTTTTAGGTTTTCTAATGTTTGTTGGTAAACTAGGCAACCCCTGTATGAGGCGGGATGTCCGACTTTTTTGCAATTAATGCAGTATATTTCTGCGTTTGTTCTTGTTGAATTAATGGGACATTCATCTGATGTGTGGTTGTTTTCACATTTAACGCATCTATAATCCAAATTGCAGTTTGTCGCTGTATGGTTGAATCTTTGGCAATTTTTACACTGGATCATATCGCGAGTTTTAGCTAACACTCGTTTGTGTAAACTTTAGGTGTACGCATGTTATTTGCCGACCTGAATATATACTGGCGGATGTTAGCCAATAATCTAATGTTAAATACTTGTTTTAAAGAATGATAGTTGAATGATTGAGCACATAATGATATATATATATATATATATATATATATATATATATATATATATATATATATATATATATATATATATATATATATATATATATATATATATATATTAATATATATATATATAGTTATGCGTCAGCACTTTAAACCCACATAGTTCGCAGAAACAACAACGAATACAAAAGACGACATCCATGGGAAATCTAAGCGCAACATAACAAATTCGCTTACAGCAACACACAATATTCTTAGAACACAACAACAATTAAACAAACCACTTACATGGGAAAATGTGGCATCAATTACATTTTAGTTTCATAAATACATTTTATTAAAACAATAATTTCGCTTACGCTACATAAAATATTAGAATGTAATTCAATTGTATAAATATTGTTAACACATTAAATAAAGTGTTCATTACATTTAAGAGGTCCACGAATTAAGTTGTAATTCTTTGGTGATAATTTCATTGAAACTTACGAATAAATAAGTGTTATGTTAAATATTGTTTCCTTACTTCTCGCCCACATACATAACTATATATATATATATATATATATATATATATATATATATAAATATATATATATATATATATATATATATATATATATATATATATATATATATATATACAGCGATTCCATACGAAACCGATCAAAAAAACGGAAATTTTCTCCTGACCCCCTTAGATTTCGATGAACCTTTTCAAAAATGTTCTCTATGTTTAAAAAACGTGAAAAATGATTTTTGTTTTTTGTTGTGGCACTGTACTTTTTGACAGTGGCGCACGGCGTTTTACGTTTTCCTTGATTTTTCTTTAAAATGCTAATTTTTGAAGTCCTCTTTCTAAAAAACCACTTAACCGATTTGAATGTTTTATATCTCAAATGGAAGAGAATGAGTATATTTTATAAATAACGGTACAATTACAATTTTTAAAAAATCGTTTATAAAGGGCCAAATACACGAAAAATGAAAAAAATGCTCGAAGTTAGTGTAGCTTTTTGGACAAATTAGAGATTGTTTCAGCCCCAACTAAATTTTAAAATATTCTTTAGGATTTAACTTAAATAATCACGGTTGGTTTTCCAAGTTTTCCGCTTAGAATTCCTGCTATTTGATTGTAATTATGATATATTTTCACTAAATTATGAAAAGAAAATTTAGCTTTTCTCAATTATTAGCCGAAGAAATATTTTATGTATGACTATAATACATAAAAATGCGTAGGATAAAAATCTGGATTTATTCACGGTGGCTTTTTGGAAATTTTTAAGTATCAATCGAAATAATTGCAAAAAAGTTATTAAACCAATTAAATCATTGATTTGACATATGTGTCTGTGATAATATTAAGCCAAGATTTTCTTAAATCTTTCATTATTTAGTTCTTACAACCAATTAACAGATGGCAGTTTAAATTATAAACCAAAATCATATCAAATATTAATATAATTGATTTTATTTCCCGTTAAAGATTCTATTATTTTACTTTTCTTGCGCATTCTGTTTATAATTGTATGTTGTAGATAGATATGTAGATATTTAAAATATTTTTCGAGATTTTGGATCTATGAAAAATAATTTGTTTTGATATATATATATATATATATATATATATATATATATATATATATATATATATATATATATATATATATATATAATGTATATATAATATATGTTATCAAGATCTTATTTATCAGATTATTTGCGCTACTCCAAGCACATTATGCTATTTAAACAAATGTTCAACCTGCCTGGGAACCGATAATATTCTTAAGGATTATATTAACAACCAATTTAGGGTTTTATTGCAATGCCAAAAGTGTAAGTTAGTGAACAATTCAAGAAAAATTATCAAAGAAAATGTTTAATAGATTTTTTTGATTTTTGGTTTAAAATATTCAGATCTTGAAATATTCAAAAATTCATATTTAAAAAATGAAAGATAGCTCTCCATTTTTATTTTTTTATTTGTTTAATAAATGAAAAAGCTTTGGAAAAAAATAAAAAAATTGATAACTCGTTGGGGTCGAAAATAACGGGAAAAGACATTTTTCAAAAAAACAAATTTTTCTTTAAGGGCCAAATACACGAAAGGACGTCATCGCATTTCTACCCAAGACACATGTTTGTATATAATTGTCTAATGATAGATGGAGTTGTAATTTTGTAAACCCAATTATTGATAAATGGAATAAAACATATTGTGTCTTATTTACTACCACCACATTTACACATACTAACGTATATTTCTGCGTACAGTTTTTGGTGTTTTATTTTTTCGAACTAAAAAAGAAAACAAATTAAAAAGTGCTCAAATTCGTTATTATCATTTTGATTATAATTATTATTATTAAATTCGCTAATGTAGTTGATATTAAAATTTTTCAGATTATGCGTATAATAATAAAAATGTAATAAAATTGTTAGACGATTTTTAAATAATTTACATATTCCACCAACAACAAATTTATAATTAAAATTATGTTCTATATTTTGAAGGGCAAATTTGGCAAAATTTTGTAGGAAAACAATCACCGTGGAGTACCAATTACGAATTGTTTGTTACTTTGAATTCCGTGTTACTTTCATAAATATTCGTCATAATATTTAATTAAAAATGTTACTAAAATCCATTTCTGGATTGCCTGGAAAGTCTTTGATTGCCATACTTCTTTGACGACTACCATCTATTATTTCATTGAGTAAAGAATTAAAATAAAAGCTTAAAAGTTTCTATTGATAGCAGCCTCTATTAATTGAATAATTTTGCATTTCGGAGTGCGCGTATATTTATAAGGCCTTTTGGCATCCACACGATAAAGAAGCAGTAATCTCGATCCATTATTTCTAATTGCTATTGTATCTGGTAGCAATATGTGTGGTTTTGTTTAATTAACACGTTTCCGGTGCATTCGTCATGCATAAGAAATCTAATTAATTTTGATTTCACTGCATCTAGTGGATGTAAATCTTTTGAATTATGAGGAAGTCCTACTTCGATTATTCCATCATTTCTCATCAATCCAACCGAAGTTTAATTTCTCAGAAAGCGAATTTTTTGAAAATTCCTTTTTTAATTGCGCAGACTACGTCTTTGGTACAACTATTAATTGGATTTCCTAATAGTTTTTGTTGCGTGATTGTTCCTACAGTTAAAACTAGGAAAGTGCCCTCGAAATCAACATTGTTCTCTTCAATTACATTTTTTTGCTTCCATGGCAGCTTTATACCTTTTCTTATTGCACCCCCTTTGAATGTCACGTTGAGCTTCTTTTTGTAATTTACTAAATGTGTTTGGTGCCAAACATGGTATGCCAATGACCAGTTGAAATATAAACTAAAATGATTTGGTAGTTGATTGAATTAGGGTTTGCTTTCTGTTCAGTTGAAACTTGAGACTACATTTTTTGAATTGCACATGTTGCATTAAAAAAAAATATTGGAATTTAGTCCAATTTTGTGTTTACTTAATTGTAAATTTTGTAAAGAGCATCCAAAGCCATATTGTGGTCGCTAATTTTTACGAGTTGGTTTCGTCTGCTTTACTGATACTTAGCGTTTCCAACTCAACTGTTTTTTTTACAAAATGCCCTCACAAATGATTCATCCATCAATCTAAATGATTTACATCCTAAAATTGATTTCCATATAAATCAGACTGTTAAGTGGTGGCACTAACTGTACTTGCCTAGATCATTGCTTGCCGCAATGTTTATGCTTTATTTGTTTTAAAACACAATTTTGACTTCTTCGTCCCTTATTATAATTTTAATTATTTATTAACACCCTACGGGTGAGAGAACACTCCCATATCTCGTAAAAGACTTTTAAACGAGCAGAGGATTTGGCAGCGAGGAATTTCACCACATCCTTTTTAGCTTGTCGTATGAGGCGTCTAAACAAAGGTTAGATCGCTGGGCTGACTACCGGCATCCTTAAAAAAACTTCATTGTTAAAAAGATCAACAAAAAAAATATGGGTACCGCCAAAATTTAACCGGATCCCTTATGTTAAAGGACAGGCAGTTTAAGGTCGGTATACGTGGCACTTGCAGTCGCTAAAAAAACCTGGCGCATTTGATAGTATTGTATCAGCCATTAAAGAGTATCACTTGGAACTCGTTGCGCTCTCCAAGAAACTCGATGGCCCTAAAGTGGAGACCATAAACTACAAGGCTGTACATTGCTTTACAGTTTATACAGTTTAATAAGGAGGTTTTTGCCCGAATCGGTCAGTCTCTGAACAGCTTTTATCGCTAAGGATGATTTTTTCTAAATACTATGAAACATCTCGACGTACATCAGGGGTTCTTGGATTTCCAACAAGCTTATGACTCAATCCATTGAGCTAGCTTATGGGTTGCTTTGCGAGATTTGCGACCACATTTGCAGCAGTGATAAGTTTCCGATTCCTCGGATCCCTTGTAACTCTTGTTAATTGTGTGTGCTGGAATATGGTTAATGACGTTTGAGAGAAGTATCATGCGCATGATATATGGCTCCTAACGCGATGATGACGACACTTACCGAATTGTATGTAACCACGAGATCAGAAATTTAATGAAAATTCCTAATCTCGTTCATGAAATAAAATGATAGCGAGTACGCTGGCTCAGTCACGTTCTGCGAGCCGATACTTAACAAATGGTTCAGCGATCTCTGCAAAAGGAGAGCTGTCAAAATTTAACCTGATCCCTGTCTATGTTAACAGACATGCAGTTTAGACGTGCGGTTGAACGTGCAGTGGCACGTGCAGTTGTCAAGAAAACCAGCCGCATTTGATGGTGCTGTATCAGACATGAAAAAGTATCGCTTGGAACTCGTTGCGCTCTCCAAAAATCTCAATAGCCCAAAAGTGGAAATAATGATTTTCAAAGCTATACATTTTTTTGCAATTTATACAGTTTAACTGTAGATGTGGGTTTCGCCCACATCGGGCAGTCTCTGAACAAGTTTTTTCATTAACGACCACTCTTTCTAAATATTACGAAAAATCCCGTGACGTAAATCAGGTGTTATTGAATTTCCAACAAGCCTTTTACTTAATTCATCGAGCTAGCTTATGGTTTGCATTGCGATGTCTAAGAATATCTGATAAATATGTGCATTTATGTAAAATGACAGTAATGAAGTCACAATTAAGTGTCAAAGTTGAAAACAAGCTATTGTTTTGAAATTACCTTCGTGGTACGGCAAAGTGATGCTCTGTCCCCGATACTCTTTATTCTCATAATAGAACTTATTTTTCGTAAATGTGAACCACGTCAGGACTACATCTTGTACCGATAATTCAACCAGAATCTGGCATATGCAATAATAATATCTATGTAATTGGATTAAAACGCAACGGTGAGAACTATTGGATCCTCTTTTATAAGATACTCATTTTCCGTTGGTCTCAAAATCATTGATTCCAAAACAAAATATATGATCACTGGTTTTAGAGTTTAATTGATTTATGTTCTAATGTCATCTTCATTTATTATATTTATCCCCAGTCTCGCTAATAAATGCAATATTTTCAATTTACTTTAAAAAAAAAACTACAGAAGGATTAATTAAATAAAACAAATGGAGACAATATATAATATAGATAAGCTCATCAAGTACACAAAGTTTTGTATTACATTTCAAATACACATTCTATGTACATTTTGAGGTTTTTAATTGAATAAAGGTACTCGTTTTTCCTGCTATAGTATGTATATACTATAATGTTTTACTATGTACTGTGACAACATAAAAATGAGCTTTATGGAAAGTTGAAAATAAAACAACAACACAAAATTTGTGTATATGCGGTAACCATTATACCAAACACAACATGTAACATAACAACAAAAAATTTGTGCAAAAGAAAAATGGTCAGTCATTTTTTGAACGATTTTTTTTTGCACTTTGTGTGTATCTTTTCAGTTGTTTGGATTGTTTTTTGTCCTAGATTAAAATTGTTGGCATTATCACAAGAAAACTATTTGGAAAATTGGAAGAGTTTATTTTTTTTTTTTTGGTTTTCACTGGAAACTTAAGTTTGTATTTTATTTTTTTGTTATGTTTAATTTAATTTTATAATTTATATATATGTATACGTATACGAAGATAAATCGTTATGTTTTGCGTTAATTTTTTGTGGCAATATATGGATTATCTTTCGTAGTTATGGTATGAAGAAGATCATTTGGTCCGGTATCCTGTAAAAAATTCTATAGTCCGGTTAATTAAGCTGACGCTTTAAACAATGTTTTAGAGGATGGAATTATGTTATGTGTTTTATTTTTTCTTAATTAGTTTGGCCTAATTCATGTACCATATGGCGTATTCACTATCCTCTTATTTCATAAACGACACGAGGAATTTTCATCAAATTCAATGTAATTAATTAAATGTCGCCTTGATTTAGAAAACATATAATAATTCCAGAAAAATGATTATAAAATATTTATATTAAGTAGAGACGGACAGTGTACTGTAAAATAAAATAAAAAATCTTACTAATTTTCTTCAATAAACTAAATCAACCCTCTTAAACGGAAGTGTAATCATAATATGTCCACAACGTACAATTCACACATAATCTAAAAATTCATTAAACAATTTTGTCAACCAAAAATTGGTTTTCCCCCCTTCAATTCTCTAGCGTCCAATTATCTGTCTTAAGCGTAAATATTGCTTTTTTTGTATACAATAAATATTTTCGTTTATATAAGAAATGCAAAGTTCGTATGATAAGTACTACAGGTGTCAAAATTTTTTTGGATAATACGATTATCCGATATAAAGACACAATCGCTGTTTTTTTTTGGAAGTTACTCGCGCCCGTTGACGAATATATTTGTATTCTGCAAACAATCCAAAGGTAGCTTGCAAAACTTGTTTTTGAACGTATATATTAATGTGTCCGCTACCGTTTTAATTTGTATCGATTCCGTATACGTTCTAGTAAATTGTCTTCTTTAAATAAAATTAAATCAGCGACCTTGATGTTTTCTTCTCTGGTTTTCCATTGGTTTTTCTTGTGCAAGATTTCTGGATAATCTTTGTGAAATCGTTCTCTGCTTATACTTGTTGTCAATGTGATAGTCGAGATTATATTCAGTATCGACTAAATCTAGATCGGGTACACTGACAGCATTATATCGTTGTGACTAAATATCGCTGGTGTCAATGTTTCAAAAGAATCGTCTTGTACTGATATTAATCAGAGTGGTCGAGAATTCAATACTAGTTCAATAGAAATGTAGTGATTTTTTATGAGAGTCTTAACCGCCGAAATAATCTTGCTAAAGAAAGAAAATGAAGACCGAAAAAGCATCATTCAAACTGGTCGTCATGCAAATAATAAGGATACCATCGAATACCACACAGATGAAGAAGAACTTGATTGATTGATTGATTGATTGATTTTGAATGTACTGCCAAGCATTAAGCAGGATAGCCGGGAAAGAGCCGGGCCCACAGTACACCAGTTTTCAACTATATACTTGGAAGGATATGGAAGGATACTAGTTAAATTATTGAGATCGACCCGGTTACAGACACCTTGGCGGCCAATAGTTAGTAAATTTTGGTGGGTTAGGGAAAGGGAAAGTATGTAAGTTATGACATAATTGGTCTGATTTCCCGGTAGCCAATATTCAAATTACTGTTAGTGTAAGACAATCACATTTTTGTTGTACTGCTCTGCATTCTGCCATCTCTTATCAGCAACTCCAGTATACCGCCATTCATCTGTAATCTGCAATGGTACCCTGAAAACAAAACTATTAACAAACTAACTACTCTTAGTCGTAGGCTGTAATAAATTGAATTAATTTTGCTCTGAAATTATAATTAATTAATTTTTAGTATAATAACATCATTATACAATTTAATTCCTGGAAGCCATAGTCTGTAATAAATTGGATTAGTTTCCACCTGAAATTCATAATTAATTAGTCCATCTCATCATTAAATACCAAATTATAAAATTTAGCAAAATTTATCAAGACAACATTGTACCAATCTGTTACTATAACATTACAATAGCACAATGCTACAACGCAACAAAACTGCGCAATGAACCAAACAAAATATCAACACAAAGGCCCCTCCCCATGTAAGTCGGTATAAAACACACAGTGCAACACGCTTGACGATTGCGGTCTCCCGTCCACCGAAACTTCAGTCTAAAGCCTTTTTGAGAGCTATTTAACCCATAAGGCTCTCAACGTTCCAATCGATTTCGAATTTCCACCAATCGATTTCGAATTGCATTTCGGCCCACCAAAACCCACCTCCATGTAAGCCGGTCCTACTAAGCCGCTCCTACTAGCTGCACGCAGCGCGACACGCCTTCACACACCAATACTATACGCCACCACCACAATATAATTCCCATTTAAATACATTTAATTGGCACAATGTTCAAAAATTACTTTAAATAAAAATTTTATAATACAATTCAATACTCGGACTCTAATGGTAACCGTTTATATCGAAAAACACAAATATACCCCACAATATAATAAGAAATTAATATAGTAACACAGTTATAATAACACTGATACAAATTGCCACAAAAACCCGGTGGTGTACTAAACTTGGAAATCCAAAACCCCAAAGTGTCCAAAGGAAGGGGGCGCAAAGGAACACAATGCCTAAAGAAAATGCTTTTGCTTGTGCAAAGAGATCCTCTGAGTACAGGAAAATCTGTTCCAAGTTAGTCAAACAGCATGTAAGAGAAACAGAAACTATTGTCAAAAATGTACACAGACGACCCTGTGAAGCAAATGTAAAAGAAGCCATTTATAAGCCAGATGAATAAAAAATCGGCCAAACCCCGCTCGAACCTTTTTAGCGAAACCCGCCGCGCTCCGGCGGACAACACTTTAAAACAACGAATCGCTCCTCCCCCCAGATGGAACCTACGGAGAGAAATACTTCCATTCGACGCCCCAATAAAGAGACCCTCGTAACATAACAGCGCCAACTCGTCACAGCCGAGGAGGCGAAGAAATGGTTTGGGGTGTTTTAGCTATAATGGCATAGGAGATCTCACAATGCTGCCGGGAAAAGTTACTTCAAGCACACACTTGGAGGCCCATGTAATGAACATGCAATAGTTTCCGGGAGCAAATTGATAAGAACAGACTTCCTACCACTGCAAGATAACGCTCCAATCTACAAAAGCAAATCTACAACTAAACTTCTTGAAGACTTCGGTCAAGAAACCGCAGACTGGTCACCATAAATACCCGATCTTAATCCCATAGAGAATCTATGGCATCACAAAAACAACAACAACCTCAACAATATTGCAACTATGCTATGCAACAAAATCACTCAATCCCACTGACCACCAAAGGTTATTCAATACTATAACCTTTACTCCAATTATCTACACTTTGTGTCTCCACAACAACAAAACTCAATTCCACATTTCGTGCAGCGGATAAATGAAAGTCAAACCGGGTGACTCCTTACATTTGGGCCATATTCATACTTCTCCGCGTTTGGCAGTAAATAAATCGAAATAAAACGCATCATCCGCTCCCCCTTTTATTGCGCTCATTGACTATGGCAATAAAACCTTCTTGCGGGCTAAAAGTGATCAAAATTAATCGAAAACAATCTAAATGTTTCATTGTCAATAACACTATTTAAAATACGTTCGCTGAACGACCATATAACGATATACAAAATATGAACACAAAAATTATAAAAAAATGTATTTTTAATTTTTTTTTTGAAAATATAAAACATAACCAGCAAATGCAAATCTAAAATACAAAAAAATTAAACACAAACCAAAACACTTACACAAAGACCACCACCCCCCCCCATCCCTCCTGGCACGAACAAACCAAAGCCATTCCCATCCACACATCCCCAACCTGTCCAGTCATAGGCAATTCCAAGCAATATCCATGTCTACACCTCACGCCAGCACCTCAAACCGGGAACACACATCGACACTTCCATATAACTGACAATCAACAGGAGCATTCTAATAGGAACCTATTCAATCAGATCCAATCAAACATGAATGATATAAAGAAAAAAACACCCTCTCTATTACAGAGTTCACAATAATAAAAACAAAAATAAAAAAACAAAAACATGTAGTGATACACAATCCACACATACTATATAGGATGCCTCACAAACCTCAACAACAACAGACCATGACACCGTGATTCAATACACAATCGATGAACACGAACCTTGCCATCAAGGACAATCGAAAAACATCACACATGAACACTAGACGCAACAAACACTTGAAAAACCAAAAACCACGGTACCTCCAATTCAGGAAATTATGTTTTAAAGACACTCACAAAACAATTACTTCTTAAACTAAACAGCTTTCCGTTTTTACTAAATCCCTTAAATTGTTAAGCCCTACATGATCCCACTTCCATACACCCCTATATATATATATATATATATATATATATATATATATATATATATATATATATATATATATATATATATATATATATATATATATATATATATATATTAATATATATATATATATATATATATATATATATATATATATAAATATATATATATATATATATATATATATATATATACATATACATACACATACACACACACACATCCACATAAATACATAAAATGAAATATATTCTCTGGGAAAAACGACAGAGTCCAAGATCCACCCCATAACCCGATTCAAATACACATACACACACTCACAAACTGCACAACTCAAACCACAAAAACAAATTTCAAAAAATGAAGAGATCGAACTAAAACACGTCCGATCTCTTCAATGAACAAAAATGCACGCCCAACAAATGTTGAACCAACTCTTGTGAAAAATAATACTGAAGAAAATTCGAACGAACGCAACCATAAAAGCGCCTTCAGTAAAGCCACGAACAGTCTAGCATTACAAAGCCTTCGTAAACTGCCCCGTAAACGCAACGCCATGCCTAAAGGAACAACCAAAATTACACTCGCATTTATAAACAATAACAAAACCAAAAAAATGTGTCAAATAATATAACTTAATAATTCTATAATAATAATTAAATTAAATTATCAAATTAATTTTTTTTTAAATATACAAATAAAATTAAATATAAAAACATAATAGATATCTTAAAAAATTTGTTATTGATACATATAACAATCAACCCAATTAACATTTGACAGATCCTATTCCTATTAATGCTCATGTATATTTGCACTAGTGTACATTTTAAGTTCAATGTTTGATTTGGTGAATAAAAACATCAATTGTGTCTTTGCTACCAAGCTAATCATTTAATTCTATCACTTGCTGCCATTTCATTAATTGCCAACAGAGAATAATCATTTATTTTAATAATTTTCTTCTGTTTTTCTACTTTCACTACACTATAAACAAACTTTGTACGTTTAAATACTCTATAACACTAAACTTAACTGAAAAATTCCACTTGCACTATTTAAATTATTTATTTTTCCACTATCGACTAACAAATGCGTCTATACCACTTGTTAGTCGAGACTCGTCACCACATAGATGAAGAAGAACGTGATGAGAAATCCATCCGAATAAGAAATCTAAAAGCGATTCTCAGTGGGCATTTGTGTCAAAAAAAAATTAAAAAAAGAGTAACATTAAATATGGAAGTTACTGACGAAGACGAACCACCAAGAGAAACTGTTTAGGCATTAAAAAAAAGGAAGCCCACAATGAAAAGAACAATCATCGCCAGAATATATTGGACAAGCAGCACCTAACACTATTAATGATAAAACTCAGCAGAAAGAAAAATACGTGGATACAGTTTCTACCAAGGACAATCGAAACACATCACACATGACAATCTATTCTCCAGCAGAAATGGCAAAAGTGGGAAGAGAGAAATGTTTCATTCTTTGGGACGATGGTTCATTATTGGTGGGGATTTTAACACAAAAAACACTTTTTGGGGCTCCCGAACTACAACCCTAAACGGAAGAACTGTTAAAGCAGCCAACAAATTAAAATTCGACTTTCAATCTGGTGGCGCACCTACTACTAGCCAACAAAATTTTCAATTCGTATGTAGTTGTCAGATATTTCTGACAACTTTTTCAAAAACGATTGTCTGAATCTATAGTATTCTTCTCGGATGGATCGCGCTCTGAACTTTCTGCAGGGTTTGGAACATACTGTCCCGCGTTGGTTCAGAGTTCGTCTGGTTGTCTGGGTTCGTACTGTACAGCATTTCAGGCGCATTGTGTGTTTGCTGAAAATATCAAATTCTCTCGCATTGTGTGTTTGCTGCTTTAAAGTATAGCTTTGCTGAAGAAAACATCATAATGTGTACTGATAGTAAAGCTGTGCTCGATTCATTAATAAACCCTTTGACTGTTTCCAAACTAGTCAAGGATTGTAAACTTTACATTAATCGTCTTTGCGTATTAAATAAAGTCTCACTAATGTGGGTCCCGGCTCATTGTGGCATCGAAGGCAATGAGTTCGCGGACTCCTTAGCTAAAGCTGGTTCTCGTTTGGAAATTTTCGGCACTGAACCAGCTACTCCCCTTTCTTTTAGTTTGGGTAAGCAAGCTATTAAGAAATTTATTATGTCTGTTGCAAAACAAAATTGGCGTGTTTCGTCTGGCTGTCGCTAGGCGAAACAATTTATTAGTGAACCCAATTTGAGGTCGACTAAGTTTGCTTTGTCTTTAAGGAAAGATCAGTTGAGGATCCTGGTTGGGATTCAGATCTTTGAATCGAGGTCATGGTCGATTCAAAGATCTTCTTCATCGCATGGGTGTAGCTCAGGATGGTGTATGTGAGGACTGTCTCGAAGAGGTTGATGATTGCATTCACTTTGTCTGTAGTTGTCCGGCCTTTGAAGGAGTTAGGCTTCAGGTCTTCAACTCTAGGTCTATTCGGTTAGATCAAGTGTCTTCCCTGCCTTGGTTCAAGCTGATCCAGTTTGCTAAGGCAGCTACTCGCCTTTGTGAAATTTAATATAATCGTAGGTTTGCACCATGGGCCCGTTGTGGCATTGAGTGCAGAATCCTTGAGGGTTCCAGCCATTTTAATAAAAAAAAAAAATATATATAACGGAAAGAATCGAAATCCCCTGTAGTACGTAATATCGCTTCTTCTACCCAATTTGAATATGAAAAAATAAGGAAAAGCGCTTTTCCAAAAATCTGGAAATACACCGTTCGACAAACTTGTATTGAACAAATAACGAAATAGTTCGCACAAAGATTGCGCACATTTATTTTAAATCAATGGTGTGGTCCCGATCACTACCCCGCCAGATATATTTATGTTTTCCAATCCATTTATTATTTCCGAGGAATTGAATTGGATTGTAGCATTAGAATTGATAATATATAACCAACATTATTTGAGTATAATGTGACGGAGTTATCAAATGATGTTTCAAATAATAAATGAACGCGTTAAAAAATTTTAGTGAGCCCTAAAAGGAAGCATTATTGTATGTCATAATTCTTGGAGAGCCCTGAGACTTTCTTTTTTTATTAATGAAAGTATTACTTTCAATCCGTAAGATATACATTTTATAAAGGAACTCATTAATGAAGTTGAACTCTGCATAACGCACTGTATTTATCCTTGTAGTAACTACCCTCGAGTGCTTAAATCTCTTGAAAGCTCTAGACTTGAGGTTAGCAATATTTTTAAGCGTCGATTGAACCATGGTTCAGCGTAACTATTTTCTACAGTTCGAAACAAATAATTCAATAAACCATGCCGAACATTTTTATAAAACCCCGCGACCGCTAACGAAACACTCAGACCTTGTAGTAAAATTGACCAATAAACATTATCAAGAAAGTTGTTTATTGCAAGAGCATCGGCTATGCCAAAATTAACTCAATCGCAATCTGCAACATTAAATTTAATTAAAGATGGTATGGTAAATGCTTGTATGTCTCGTTAAATTCGGACAATATTAGTTAAATAGTTCCCATAAACTCCACTGAAGACCAATATATTTTAGGAAGATTAAAATCTCCAGCAAATAACAGCTAATCGTTTTCTTTTAGTAGCGGTAGAACGTCACTTTTAATAAATTCTATAAATCCTTTGTAGATGTTTTTCATTATCTAAATTTTAATAAAATGGTCCACAATAATGGTGTATAGGTTGAAAAGTGGGACTGACCAAAAGCAGTTCGTTGATAGATCTAATTCGTTGATAAATATAAGTAGTCGTGCTGGACCCAACACGCAATTATAACGCTTGTTATCCTCCTTTGTGACGGCTTAGTGTATCGTTAGATTTAGTAATTTCCCTCAAATTGAGTCCCCTTTTATTAACAAGTTCCCCAATACTGATCAATATCTTTTAAATGGCAATATCACGATAAATTTACCAATGTTGTGACGTAACAAATAAATTTAAAAGTGATCTTTACATTCAATCTCTTCTTTGGAAAGATGGCTGCATGATGAAATCTCTTCGTTTTCTCAAAATATTTTAAGAGTTTTGTTAATGTTTAGGCCACAATGAAAATTAACTCTCGTCAGCTGGATTTTAGATTAACTAACTTCTACAGATACAATCCACTTAAACATGGGATGTTGCGCTACCATAGATTATTTTCTAGATCTTCTATAAGGCCTTCTCGCTATTCTAGGTATTTCCAAAGTTGATAACTTTCGGGAAGATTACCATATATCTATAATAGTTCTATCTTTCAATATAATGTTGCCGTCTTGATTGTCATAATACCTTTGGTGAATTTTGCGCTAGGTGTAACTCATTTTATCAAAATCATGGTGCACCTAATTCTGAGATAAAAGACGTCTACGAACCGGAGTCCAACAAAATTCGACTTTTTTCATATTCGTTCGCTGAAGCTATAAACGCAGCTTCCGCGATAAAAATTTCCGGTTCAGAAATTTTCACCACAAAGTAACCTCTACATTATGAATAAAGTTTTGTTTTGTTAAGTTGGTTGTCTGGTCATACCTTTGCGCGAATTGAGAATACTCATATGGCTAACTTCGTGGTGAACATTTTTTAACTAGAAAATTATTTTACCATGCTTGATCGCAGCTACATTAAGAACTTAAACAATCATAGAAGATTTATCAGTGGATAAAAGCACTTGGCGGTTATAGCAACCCTAATCAGTGATTTTCGAACATGCAAATAAAACTTAATTTATTCTCAGCCACAAAACCTCTTATTTTATCAACAGGCATCCGTAAATCATCTTATAATTTCGTAAATAGTGATTTTGACGACTACGCTTAATGCACTTGTCGTATCGATTTAACTTACCAATATAGCGAAATTCAGCCTAATCACCTAAAACCTTAAGGCTTCGTACCACCTCATCAGAAGTATCCCACATATGATGAAGAGCGCTAGCAGATGTTTAGTTCGAATGTTAGATTATTTACTGTAAAACGATAGACTCGTGTGGTTGTTCTTTATAATATTTATAGTAGCGGTAATAATCGTGGTGTGGTTTCGTGTTGGTATTTTAAGTTGAGTAATGTGTCGCATCTATGCGCCTGAATTGATAATATCGTAATATTCTATGAATCTCTCATTTAAAATACAGAATAAGTTGCCATTGAATTCACATGGTACACCTCTCCAGTATCACCAAAACCACGCTTAACGTGTTCTTTACTCCTTGATGGAATCCCTTATTTGTACAGCAATTAATGTGTTTCAGCTGCTTGTCAAAACTTCTAAAATCATAGTAAATTACGATATTCCAATCATAGTAAATTATGATATTCCAGCCAGTGCCTAAATGACTTTTCAGCTTGTTTTGTTATTTACTGTTTTATTTGTAAACCGCCACTGCACAAATAAAAAACAGGTTCATCAGACCTACAGACTATAAAATGAGATTTGATAACAGTTTCGTAGACTTCGCTATCCTATATGTTGTTTCGGGAAACTTCGGACCAGACGATACATCCACGGGCGTATTATAAAAACCAGCATTGAATCTGAAACACTTGTGGCAATGGCGATTATATTATTTTGTACCTGTTTTATCTTGGAGAATCCAAAATTGCTTTTTAATAAAAGCAAAAGTTAAATTCACACCACAATGGCATTTAGATGTTACTATCAAAGTTTTTTTTTTTCGTTATACTGTAGAATTGAATAGTGCAACAGACTTTCAATTTGTATAACTCTATTCTTGTCCAAAAATGCATGTAAGGGCAAAAATTTGGTTTTACTGTCCACTGAACTTTTTTCCTCTGATTTTCTGATATCATCTGCAAAGACTGTAGATTGTGTATCATTAAAAAATTTATTTTCGCCCTTCTAATTCGTAAATCTCCTTTTCTCTGATTATCCTTATGATGATTTGCGCCTGTATTCAGCACATGAATATATCATTTTTACCCTTTTGATACATTACAATTTATATATATATATATATATATATATATATATATATATATATATATATATATATATATATATATATATATATATATATATATATATATATATATATATATATATATATATATATATATATATATATATATATATATATATATATATATATATATATATATATATATATATATTATATATATATATATATATATATATATATATATATATATATATATATATATATATATATATATATATATATATATATATATATATATATATATATATATATATATATATATATATATATATATAACGGTTCAGATTTGACATATCGGTTATTTTGGCACTAATATTATTCTATTATTCTTTCTTTGACAAAAACTCAGTATATTATTTCTAGCTAACGAAATGAGTCACTGAACGCTTCAAAAAAAGTGGGAAATTTACAAAATTTCAAAATTGAAAGCAAACAAAAAACAAACAAAAAAAAATTGTCGGATTTTACGACAAATTTTCATCGTTTTTGTGGCCATATCTTGAAGATATTGGTTTGGACGACCTTTGGTTCCAGCAAGATTGTGCGCCATGCCACACATCGGGCGTTTTAATAGTGAATCTGCGTTAAAAATTCGATGGCAACATTATCTGTCAAAACTTAGACGTGAACTAGCCGGCAAAGAGCTGTGATTTGGCGCCTTTGGATTTTTATTTGTGCCGTATAGGTCAAGTGTTATACGGACAATTCACAAACAATTGAGTATTTGAAAGCCAATATTGAAGTAATTATTGCCGAAATAGATCCGCACACAATCCAAAATGTGCTCGGAAATTGGACCGACCGAATGGAGTACGCCTAAGCCAGCCACGGCTCCCATTTGAATGAAATCATTTTTCATAAATAACCAGGAGGATTGTACTTTCAAACAAAAAAAAATAAATATGGAAATTTATTAAGCCGTTTTTGTTTTATTAAATTTTTAAATCTGAACTTCTTACTTCTTACATTAATAAGTGTGCAAGTGACTTATTAATGTAAGAAGTAAGAAATTAATACATGATTGATTACAGGGTGGCTGAGACCAAATGTTACTGACTTCACTCTGCTGTCATTTGTGTAGTTATCATTTTCGCGCGTCAATTTTTTGACAGATTGAAGTTTGGTTAGTTGTTTACATGTGGTCAACAAATAATTGTTCTAAATTAATATCTTAATAAAAAAATCGTAATGGAATTCAAACGTAATAGTGTAATTGCACTGTATTTGGGTGGAAATTCACAAACAGCAATAGTTCGTCAGCTCCAGCATTTGAATGTGAATAAAATGTTTGTGTATCGAACCATAACTCGATACAACAAAACAGGTAGCATCGCTAAACGCAACAGAGGCGGTCCTAAAAAAACAGCAACATCAAAAGAAATGATACGAAAAGTGAAGAAACGAATCCAATGAAATCCTCGTCAAAGTGCCAATCAATTAGCCGCACGTCTTCATGTTTCACGATACAGCATTCAAACCATATTGAAAAATGAACTACACTTGAAGCCCTACAAGATACAAAAAGTTCAAGATCTTACGGAGGCACAAAAAAAAGTTAGGCTTGAAAGAACACGAGCATTGAAGGCCTTGGCCGAACTTGATGAGATTCCAAAAATTGTCTTTTCTGATGAGAAAATTTTCAGCATTCAACAGTATGTGAATAAACAAAATGATCGTGTTTGGTTAGAGCACAAGCCCAACGATAATTTGGACACAAGAGTTGCCAGGCGCAAGCAATCACCAGCTTATGTTATGGTTTGGGCTGCAGTTACTGTAGATGGACGCACTCCTCTGGTTTTCATCGAACATGGAGTCAAGGTAAACCAAGAGGTGTACCGCCAAAAGATCCTAAACGATGCTTTGCTACCTTGGGCACATAAATACTTTGGTACGAACCGTTGGACATTCCAACAAGACTCGGCACCGTCACACAAATCTCGAGCGACACAGCAATTTTTATAAAATTGCGTTCCGCGGCTGATTTCGTCGAAAGAATGGCCACCATATTCAACAGACTTGAATCCCATGGATTTCTTTATATGGTCCATTTTAGAGAGTAAGGTGTCCACTAAAAAATACGAAAGTGTTGATGCATTGAAGCCAGCTCTTGTTCGAGAATGGAATAAAATTCCGCAAGCCCACGTTCGGTCAGCAAGCAATGCTTTCTATGGAAGACTGAATCAAATAATCAGAGCCAAAGGAGGTCATATCGAGCAGTAACATGTTTTTCATAAAATGTAATATGTTTTCAACATATTCCACGAAATTTCAATAAAAAATAATCAAAATTAAAAAAATTACAGCGTTTTCATTTGGTAACACTTGGTCTCAGCCACTCTGTAGTGATATTGAAACTCATTTATGATCTCCTTTGGAAATTATTTTGAATATAAGATGCATTAAGCAAATGATCAGATCAACAAGGATAATACATTTACGGTCTAAATCTATACGAAAAAAAGACATAACATCTTATCTTGTAAAAATATTGTTACAATAAACATCAACACATGTTAATGCTAAGCACGATGGATTACGTAATAAGTTTTCAACGAAATATAAAACCAAAAAACTATAGACAACAAACTTTTTAAATTCGGTGACAGTAAATAAAGTTAATTTTTCTCAAAAATTAAATTAAATTTAAATCAATTTTGTAAGTTTTTAGCTGTATATTTTTCCAGCATTCAGATTAGTTTTTGTGTATACATAGTATATGTAAAACAGAAAAAGTTTTCAGTTATAAGATTGCCTAATTAAAATACAAAAAATATCGTTCATACATTTACCTGATATGGAGCAACATAAAAAAATTTAAACATAATTAAATATATAGATACGGTAATGGTGTGTGTAAACCGTACTTACATATACGACGTATTATAGTAAATCAATTAAATGTATAATATTCAAGTTAAATAATAATTGAGCCTTTATGTATACTCGTATACACAGTAGGATTAGCAGCAAAGCAACGAGATAATCTAATCGGCGGTGACACAGTTTCTAAATTATCATTTAAAATCACATTAAAAAATAAAATATTTCCATTTTAGAGACGATGATCTTTCGATTAATCACTTTATGTGTGTAAACGTATTAATTTTTATGTGATACGACAGACGATTCTAAATATATATAAATACGATAATAAACATTAAAAATAATTATCAATTTCGGAAAATGAAAGGGGAAAAAATGTTCTTATATTTAGTTGAAAATCAATGGTAATTACATGGTATTGTATACCACACCACAATGGTATCTGGTGGTTGAGAAGTACTAACTTTTGTCTTAAAGTACATAAAATCCAGAACATTTACTTGTCGAAGAACTCCAATAAATGGTATAATGGATAAGGAGATAAGCGCCATCAATTATATACATTATTTCCTACTTATCAAATCACAAAAAACAAAAGGGACAAGTTTTTGCAATTTTTTTATGTTTATTGCTGGGCCTCCGTATTCAAAGTGTTTGATTCAGTCATTTAACTTTTGTGGCCAAAAAACACGTAGCTCTAGAAATATTTTCAAAAAAGTTTAAAACCAAACCAAGTACCAATAAAAATATTGATAAATTTTCAAACAACACAATTATTTAAACATCAAAACCAATCACTCTACATAGCACAAAATTTGCTGGCCATGTTGTGTTGCTGATCGCAATAGGCTGTATGAAGATCTTGGTTCCATCAAAGATGTTGGATTAGCAATATGCCTAGAAGTATCAGGCCTTAAAGGACGACTTCAAGAAAGGGTATCAATTATAAACGCAAATAAACCCACCGAGCAACAATCAAACAATAAGGTGTCCTATGCACAGGCCCTTAAGAGTGCCGCTGTTTCAGTACCTGAGCCAAGACTCCGTAATTCTTCGAATAAGGGAAAAAGAACTCAATGGAAGCCAACACGGGTTGTCAGAGTACAACCCATTGTTGGTAAGGAAGCATCATTCGCTAATAGCGATGAAATAAAAACAGAGTGCGGGAGGTTATCAAACCCGCGGCCTTTGGACTTGAAATCAAAAAAGTCAGTAATGTCAGCAATGGCATTTTAATAGAAACAGCAAAGGTTGAGGACATTGAGTTCTTTATGAGTAACAAGAACATAGAAGAGGCTGGGCTAGTGGCTTCTCTACCAGAAAATAAACTGCCTAGAATCATTGTGTATGATGTTGACAGATTAGAAAGGATTAAAGACATCAAGATCGCTATCTTGTCTCAAAACAAGGATATTAAAAGTCTGGTTTCAAAACTGGGCCCAGAAATACAAATAACGCACATTGGGTCATCGAAGTGACACTAAAAGCACGAAATACCTTACTGCTAAAACGCAGAGTATACATTGGCTGGTCTTCGTGCCGAATAATGGATTACATAAGAGTTTCAAGATGCTTCAAATGCCACGCATTTGGGCATATTGCCAAGTCATGCAAGGTCAAAGATCAGATCTGCGGACACTGCTCAGAGGATGGACATGACCACAAATCATGTCCAAAGAAAGCGGAAGGGGCTAAGTGCACTAGCTGTAAAAAAGCTAACAAAGTCTTTGACCACTCTCTGAGGAGCAAAATATGCACAGCATATAAAACGGCATTGGACTTAAGTAATTCGAAAAACTGTTTATGACGATTAAAAATCACATGAACATGTCAATTGAGGATTGTCCAACTTCATATGCAAAATGCAAAAATAGTTGGACATGAAATTAGACAAAGTGCACAGGAAAAGAAGATTGATATACTCGGCATGCAGGAACCTTACATGGTCAAAGGTAGAGTTGGCGGTCTGGCTACTTCAACAAGAGTTGTCACTGGAGATGGTGACAATGCCAAGGCTGCAATAGGGGTTTTTAACCAGGACTTAGAAGTACTTAGAATCTCACAATACTGCGACTCACATTGTGTATGTGTTGAAATCAGGTCTGATTTGGGTAGTTTTTATCTAATCAGTATCTACTTTCAATACTCTGATGAACCCGTGGATTACATCAATAGGCTTGATAAAATCATGGAGGGTCTCAAAAACCTTTCAATTATCATAACTGGCAACTTCAATGCCAAGTCAAAACTTTGGCATAACCGAGAAACAAATGATCGAGGAATCCTCGTGGAAGAATTTGTTGCAAGAAGGGGTCTCTTTGTTTTAAATAAAGAGGGCCAGCCAAGTACCTATTGCCACAATGGTGAATCAAACATTGATCTAACACTTGAGTAGTGGGTTGTTGAGAAAAGTAACCGATTGGGTAGTACAAGAAAACTGATCTTCAAGCGATCACAGGGCGATAGTTCTCACTTTAGAATCTGAAAACAATCATAATAGCAATGAACCTCAAAACAAAGTTCTACGATATGCACTGAAACGTGCAAATTGGGAAAAGTTTGATAACTTGTTGAAATCAACTTGGCAAGGATGGTCTGAAAATATGAGTTACACATCTGGAAAAGATGTAGATACAATAGAGCGTGAGATAACAAGCACGATTATCAGGGTCTGTGATAAAAGTATACCATAAAAACGTACTCACTAAGGAAATTTACCTTGGTGGAGTAATGAGTTAACCACCAAAAGAGTAAATGTATTAAGAATGCGCAAAAAATATCAAAACGAGAAGAACTAAACAGAAAGACAGCAAAAGAAAGTCAGCTATGTAGCATGCCGTAATGAGTACTTTAGTGATATTAATAAAATAAGCCAGACTAGTCTGTAGAAGTACATTACTGAGCATGGTAATGCAGAACCATGGGGCTTCGTATATAAGTTCAGCACAGAAAGGATCAAAACTACTGAAGTTTTAAGCACACTTACTAGCAGAGATGGTCTGACAACTAAGTGTTGGAAAGATACAACAAAGTATTTGTTGGGAGCGTTGCTTCCTGATGACACAGTGACAAATGACACAGATGCGCATAAAGAGGTCAGAGCGCAAAGATCTGTAACACCAAGGACTTGCGACGTGGAGGAATTCAGCAATGATGAAACCACGGACGCAATATTGTCAATGAAACTAGGAAAAGCACCCGGCCTCGATAATATTGAGGTCGAAGTGATACAAAGAGCATGGCCTATAATAGGATCTGGTATCACACGTTTCATGAACCATTGTCTTCAAAGAGGGTATTTTCCGAAAGCATGGAAAAACGGCAAAGTCATTATTATTAGGAAGGGAGGTGAAAGAGATCCCACCGACCCAAAATCCTATAGACCAATCATGCTTCTACCAGTTTTGGGTAAATTACTCGAGAAACTGATACCTGATAGGTTAATGTGTCTGTTCCATGAATCTGGAACATATAGTGACAAACAGTTTGGATTTAGAGAAAATCGGTCCACAGAGGATGCTATGGTGAAGATGATCAACATAGTAAAAGAATCGGAGCACAAATACGTTCTCGGAGTATTCATTGACGTATCTGGTGCCTTCGATAATCTGTGGTGGCCTAGTATAATGAATGAGTTGAAGAAGTTTAGCTGTCCAGCAAATCTTTACTTAATCATTAATAACTATTTCCCAGATAGATTCGCAACTGTTGCCACTAACTTTGGTTCATTACAAAAGAGTGTGACAAAAGGATGTCCGCAAGGGTCCATCTTAGGTCCACACCTCTGGAACATAGTATTCAACAGTAGTATGAATGAAAACATCCAAGAAGTAGCATTTGCGGATGATAAGGTAATGATATTTGCAGGAAACTCAAGACAAAACTTTCAAGAAATAGCGCAAAGTGCAATCAATATAATGACTGATTGGTGTTGCAGATATAAAATGGAGCTTTCATCAGCCAAAACGGTTATGATCCAGCTTAAAGGAACGCTCGACATTAGAAGACCACCATTGGTGTCTGTAAATGGAGTGAGAATTAAGATGGCCAAAACTGTGAAATGGCTTGGAGTTGATTTCGATGAAAGATTAGGTGTCACGTCACATGTCAAAAGAATAGCTGAAAGTAGCAAAAAAGTGTTTTTTACTTTAAAAAGAGTAGCCAAAGAAACTTGGGGCCTTAAACAAAGGACCATCAAGACTATATACGAAGGTCTAGTGGTTGCGTTACTTACATATGCTTGTGCCGGATGGGCTGACAGAATGAACTGTCACCACCGATGAACTTTAATAAGTGCACAACGGGGAATACTTCTTGGTATTACAAAAGCTTACAGAACTGTATCAACAGATGCAGTTCCTGTTCTGGCCGGCGTAATACCCATTGATATATTATTGCAAGAAAGAGTAGCTAGCTTTAAACTTAGAAAGCGCAAAAGTGTGAGCTACGGGAACGTGGTATTACAAGAAAGACAAATACAAGAAAACCCTATTAGTTTGCTCCAAAGGCAGCTAAGGAAAGAATCAATTGCAATCTGGCAAGAGAGATGGAACACTTCGATGGATGGAAGAACAACTTATAGTTTTCTTCCAAACATCAAAGAAAGGCTAGACAAAAGGCTTGCGCTTAGTGCTCCGTTTACGCAAATGCTAACGGGGCACGGCAAAATAGCTTCATACATGGAAAGGTTCCATATAAGCGAAACAAGCAGATGTGAGTGTGGCCATGATAACGAAACCATGGATCACTTACTCTACAGCTGCGATCTTGTCGAAGATGAAAGACAACAATTGATGATGGAGCTGGGCACAGAATGGCCAGCAAGCAAACTAGTTTTATTGACTCCAAGAAAAATCACGGCTTTTAAAAGGTTCTGTGACACTGTTCTAAGTAACAGATAGTTCCTACACAACACTGATACTGTACTATATATATGTGTATATATGTATATATTTATATTATATATATATATATATATATATATATATATATATATATATATATATATATATATATATATATATATATATATATATATATATATATATATATATATATGTATATATATGTATATATGTATATATATATATATATGTCTACGAAATGTAACAGACAAAGAAGCTAGATAGTAGATAAGTATGCGCCTCCACGTGGCAGGGACGGAAACAGGTTCATTTAAACCTGGCTGAGCATACCACGAACAGGAAAAAAAAGACCAAGCACGACGGCGCGAGAATGTATATAGACTAAGCCTGGGTGACATTCTCACGCAATAACACGTCAAATGATCACAATGACAATATCGTTCGTATAATATGTTGATCGATTTTAAACAAAGAATCATTCCTACGAAACCAATTCTTCGTTGCGACTCAATAACAAAAGCACCTGTCGAAAATTTAAATTTTAATGTGGGAAGATATTGTATTCTAATAGAAACATATTCTGAAATCTAATTATTATTAG